>CM063505.1:197482050-197511550 GCA_032207245.1 Pardosa pseudoannulata
GGAAAAATGTATACCTCTTAAATTAAAACCAATAAATTGTGTCCTGCTGTTAGGAAAAGTAAATATTTTTTTATATCTATACTCTTTGTCTATGCTTATTTTAACATAAAGAGCAAAGGTATAGTTGTAAGGATATAGAAATACCTTTGAGTACTATTCGTAAAATTAAGATGTTCAATATTATAATTTTTACTCCATTGTACTCCATAGATTTTAGACCATGTAAAAGAGACAGTATAATGAAAATGAATTATAAATTTTTGTTATACATTTTTTATCGCAGTATATGTGATATAAAAGTACATCTATGCACTATTATTAATCAGTTAAAGAGAATATATAATGTTATATAACATTAGATTTAAATGAAATATCATAAAAATTTCAAGAAGTTCAAAATTTATTTGTATAATCCTAGATAGAGTTAAAATTATGGATGTGAAATGATACATCATTTGGTAGAAGACCAATGGATGGAAATTTCTGTACTGAAAATAAATTTGAAAACAATTATCAAAGAAAAATTAATGGAATTTTTACCAAGTATGTAAATAAACACCGATTCAAATAATAGCTGATTTAAATGTCAATCAAAACGATGCTATTTTGAGGCGTATAAGTAATCGGTACTCATTGGGTATTTATTGCTCAGTTGGAAAGCTCAAGAATCCTATTACTGGCATTATTTCAAAACATTAAATGCAATCGTTAAGGAAACATCAAACCTTCAGTTTGTATGAATGAAAAGTTTGAATTTGGAGTTCAAATAAACTACCAAAATAAATACATTTTTAGAATTGTTATTTGTTTTACTCTACCAATAATCTCCAGCTGCAAATGCAAAAATCTTAATTTGGTAATCATTTGTACATAGATTTACATACTGAATCTCGTAAATCAAATAACTTCAAATATATTAATTTTTAATCCTGTTATTTTCTAAAATAAAATACCGGAGATCTTCACAATTATGACAAGCGTTACATCTTAAGATATTTTATTTTTACATCTGCTGGATATTTCTCCTCTATGTAGACCACAAAATTCTAGCTTACTCCGGACAACCTGGTTTGTTATGTACCTTCTGAACTAATCGTCTATTTATTTTATACTGCTTCTATTATAAAAATATACTGCACTTATGTCTTGTTTTTTTAATTAATCCTGTGTTTTACATGCAATATGTACTGAACCAATTTCGAGTTTGTTGTTGTCAGTTTTACTTGGACGATCCGAGGATGTAAATCAGACGCCTCATGAATTAAAGTGGAGGGGTGCACATTTTTGATTACTAGTATGACAGAATCTATTAACTCAAATGGTAATTTAGAAGTACGAATCAAATAGAAGACCCCTCGGTTTGACCCGAGAGCCCCAGAGATATTGTTTTTGAACTTGGAGAACAATGTGACCACCAACATATATTACGCTCCCCAGTCTCCATCAACGATCACGGCAGAACTTAGGCCTCAAACTCCCAACCTTCCAGTAACTGCATCGTTGCCTTTGCCGACAGAGCTACTTCAGATGAATATTCTATTTAGTTTTATTTAGCCTTATTGTCTTCTATTATCCTTACTACAGATACTGTATTGACGATAGTAAAGCAGATATTACTGTATATGTTTGATTCAGGTATATGCGTTAATAATTTCGCTTTTGGAGTTTACATAATACCAATTCTTGTTAATGCATCGTAGTAATAGCAAACAAACAGTAAAATTTGAAATTAAAGATGGTACAGTTTATTGAGGTATTTCGTCTTTGACTTTTCTGCTGCCAAAACTTGTAACATAAGGTTTTATATTGGTGTGGAGAGCTAGTGTGCCCTTCAATGAGAATGTTAATACTTTCACATGAAGTTGCATAAGAATCAAAACTTAGTTATGTAAATGATTTATACAGTAATAGATGGGCTAAGCAGGATATATTTGGTGTAATACTTACCGCAAATCAGAAGAGAAACTATGGTCTCTCGCTAAAGGTTGAGATTTTAGGTATTGAATCGCCAGAAATTTACTCTACATTGCAGTTATAATTAACTTAATATGGTGTAAAAATAGCATTATATATATATATATATATATATATATATATATATATATATATGCTATTTATATGTGTGTGTGTGTACAGATATATATATAATATATATATATATATATATATATATATATATATATATATATATATATATATATATATATATATATATATATATATATATATATATATATATATATAAACACATGTGAGTGAGTTGTGTGTTCGTGTTCGTGTAAGCATGTGTGTGTATATATTAATGTGTCTGTGTATATTTGTCAGATTCTTATATAAGCTTAAATAATTTCTTTATGTACTAGTATATATCACATAATGTTTAGAATACTAAACGCAACATAATTCTATTTGTAGGTACTTAAATAATTATTAAGTTCTGAACAAAGTATAATTTCCTCACGCTCTCAGTTCTACATTTTTTCCGCTTTGATGATATATCGAAATAACATTTTAGCATCGACGCGGTGCATTTTTGAAATTATCTTACCTAAAGATTATATAAAAGACAACGTTTCGGAAATGCGTGAATTAATTGCTAACACCACCTTCTAAATTCGATTTAATTGCCCTCATAATTGAATTTTCCCCGAAGTCGAGAATTATTCAAATAAACTTTTCTTTTAATAAAAAAAAAAAATATATAAAAAAAAAAAAATAAAAAAAAAAAAAAAAAAAAAAAAAAAAAAAAAAAAAAAAAAAAAAAAAAAAAAAAAAAATAAAAAAAAAAAAAAAAAAAAAAAAAAAAAAAAATTAAATAAAAAAAAATAAAAAAAATACTTTTTCTGCGGTCTATATTTCTCTTAAACGGGATGTAATTACTGATCACCGAGGCAGAAAAGACAAATTTACTTATTATTCATCCATAATCACACTAGAGAATTCTAATTAGAACTGCAATATTACCCGAGTGCAGGCGCTATAATGTATAGTGGTACGCTACTTTTGCAAGCTACATTTAGCCAGAAATTTGAAATTCCAGTCAGTTTGGAAACTTTTGCACTGAAGACTTCCGACTTACCTTAAATGAGTATTGCACACAGGAAAGTGCGTGTGGTGAGTTAAAATATGTCCGTTTTAGGCGTAAAATGGAGGTCACTGCATAATCGAGAAAATTATTTTGAGGCTGGTACTTGAAGAATGTTAGTTTCAACTCCAACTATTTTGCTGTATTATGAACCACTTATTTATAGTAAACGAATTGGAAGAAAGAATTGTAGATAGTAACAATTCTTTTTAATATTATATAAAGTTAGATTTTTAACTATATTTCATGTATTTTATTTTACAAGTATAATTTTTTCTAAAAGTCTATTTAAATTTTATAAATATAGGAATATTAGATATAATATTGTAACTTACATATAAATAAATTCCTTTACTAACAATTTTATTTCAACTTTTGTATCTTAACAACAAAGAATTTAAAAATATTTCCTTAAATGATATAATGCAGTACTTAAAACTTCTAAAAAGTAATTAAAATAATTAAAAGATTCCATTACCAGTTTGTAAAAAAATAATAAAAAAATAAAAAATAATAATAAATATTTTTATACAAACATTGTGAATTACTTTTCACAAAAATAATATATACGTAAAACTACCTTCGAAACTTTGTCAGAAATCAACTGCTGATTCCATAAGTTTTTTCTTTAAATTTAAAAAATTGTAAGTTTATGTCAGAGATAATCATGTACTCTAAAAGAACGACAGTTTCACTCGAAAATTATGTGTATTATATAGCCCCTGGAAAGTAATTATGCTAGTTTTAATAGCAGTGTCATAGATACACCTACATTCTAAACTCCGTTTTAGATTTTACTTTGTAAGTGTTGTAAAGGTTATATATGTTCATGATATGCAATATATATATAAAAAGGGCTACGAGTTTCAATATTCAATGCATTGCACTTTTTGGTCGATTATTTCCTTTAAACCAAACCTAATGACGAAAATTTAATCCTAATGTTTGAGTAAAGAAATCAAAGATTTACATTCCTATGAATAATTGTTAATACATTCTTAAAAATGAATAGATTATATATTGTGTTTCAGCTATATTTCTGTTTCCTAATATCTGCAAGAATTAACTTAGACATTTGAAAAGTCATATCATATTAGAATAAAATATTAAAATAATAATATTATAATAAAATACTCAAAATTAACCATTTAACCTAAAGTGACATTGTATCTACCAGTATCAATATAATAGAAACAATGATCTCTGTTCTTGGTTAGAAAATTACTCATGTTTTCTCTTCATCATATGAATCTTGCTGTAACAGTTTACAAATTACATATGGGAAGTAATCAAAGTTCTGTGTTAACCTACAAAAAGTAATTTAATCCTTCATAAATACACAACTTACATACTGTAATAGACAACTCTGAATTAATTCTTTCACCACAATTGATAGTATGTCTGCGATTGCTATGTACATAAATATATCTGCTCATAGAAAAGCTACTCATCCTTTATTTCCACTATTTAGACTTTATTGTAACTATTAACGAATTCATTATATTTCGAAACAAGCATACATCTGTTCCTACGTGTTAGAATTAACTTATTTCTTTGAAAACGCATAAACATCATATTATAATAAACCATTCTGAGATAAGCTTTTGACTGAAAGTGACTATTTTTATCATGAAAATAGATATATATGTGATCCTCTTTTAAAAATTTATTCATGTTTTCTCTTTAGTATTTGGACCTCACCATATATATTTTGTAAATTAAATATAGTTCCTAAACAACCGTAACTCAGTTCCAAATATCGATGTAATAATATTGCGTAAGCGTTTACAATCCATCGCAGTTTAGATTGGTAAATACTATACGGAATGTCTTAGAATCTCAGTCGAAATTTATGTATGGCAAAGTTTACGTATGAGAACTGTCTAACAGATAGAAATATATGTGGGAAGCAGAGAAAGATTTAACCAAGATATAGTGGATATCTGAAAAATATTGATATCTACTGCATATAATTTTCAATGCAGTTGAAATACCAGTAAGTGAAAAATCTTGTTCTATGCATCTTAGCTTCTACGAGAAAGCATTATTTCACACTGGTATTCACATATAAGCGGGCTATTAATTTGATAGAATTGAAACGATTTTACAAGGGTTGGATTTTTTTCCTCCCATATCACTGAAAGGGTATGAAGAATATACATTTTTTACAATTTTCTTTTAAAAGCAAATATTTATGCAAATTTATCTTGCTCTAAAATATTATTTTACTCGGTCAGATCAATTTCCCACGTTTATGTCTCACGAAGAAGCTTTATGGAAAAATAAATAATACATTACGAAATATTGATTTTCCATAAGTGTTGAAGATTTCGCTTCGTCGGCAGAAATAATTAATTTTCATTTTGGATTTGTAAAATAAAACATAGTATAATATCGATCAGCATAAAACATGCTCCCTTAATCGATGTTAAGTACTATTTATATAATATTTATATTAATTTTTATTGCTAACTACTATTTTTTGAAAGAAATACGCGTGTAATAATATTTTGTAACCCCAATTTCTGATTTTTAAGTGCGTTATTAATACTTTCGTCAATTATATTTCGGTTCGAATTTTAGTTCATATCTTCCGTGATGAAACTTCCAAAAAAATACTTTTTTCTGACAATTAGACTGCAATAGATCATCATTAAATCTGACGTATTATAACCAGAAAAAAACGAGTTATTTTTCAGCCTTAAAAAAATTTTGAGTTAATCTTTACGTGTACCTGCTTTTGAGAAACGAAATACGCGTTTATTTTTTTCCTTTTTTTAGTGCTGGTAATTTAGTATTTGAGTTTTTTTTTATTTTTTAGGCATTTGTAAGAACAAAGATAAGTTAATATTGCAATTTTTCATAAAAGGTTTAGATATTAGCTGCCAAACGGATTTAAGTTACTGTTTATCATACGAGATATTTTTTTTTATTTTTATAAAATTACTATGTTTACAAGTGTTTTAGTAAATGTCCATATTAAGCTTACATCTGAGTAAGAATTTAATACGATATCGGTAAATTTATAGCGCCCACTTGGTTTGAAATAGAAGCAGATCTCAGAGACATATAAAAGTTTGTATTCCTTTTTTATTAAATCGCTAATTGAAAGCATTTAGTGTTTTTTTTTTTTTTTTTTTAGGCATTTTAAGAACAAAGCAAAGATATAAGTTAATATTACTTTTCGGTCTTTTTTTTCGGTGGCAACAATTTTAAGATAGTTGTAACAATAGAATTTTATCTCATGTGAATTATGCTCTTTAAAACTAAATGTACATATTTTAATTAATTTTTGTACAAAAAAACTAATTCACATGCACACACAAAGTACTAATGTTCGTAATAAATATAATTTAACTGGTATTTTTAAGCTAACAGGAAAGTGCAACGGACTTCATTTTGTTTGAAAATCGAAAACCATGTAATGTCAGAGTAAAAGATTGAGTTGGAAGGAGGATTTAAGAAAATATTAACCCGCCGTAGGACATTCTATGGCATAGGTAATATTTATGATGCGTATGGTAAAAAAATAGAACGGAGTTCCAACAAAAAGACTCAGAGTTATCAGATTTTCCTTTTTTGGCTGGAAATTCGAAATTTACAGATAGTTATAGTAACAAACTAGTTAAATATTCATTTTAAATTATATGTTCACATTTTTCTAACTTTACTTTTTCTTAATGTCCTAATTCAATACCTCATTAAATTTTATGCCATTATGTAACTGTTATGATGAATATATGATCAATACTGTTATCACGATGAAGATTATAAACAGTAAGTGACATATATACAAACACAATCACACACACACATTTTTATATAAAAAAAATATATGTTGTGTGTGTGTATGTATATATATTGGTGAGAAATAATAGAAAATATTATATAAATATAATATTATATGGTCATAGGTAATATTTATATGGGACACTATCTAATCACAGCCAACCCGTAGAGTGAAAGTATGTAATTACTGTTCGTGCAGGAGTATAAAAACAATGCATTGAAAACTCAAGAAAAAATTACGTTATAACAATACTAAAATAAAATTATTGACATAAATTTGTTAAAATAAATTACTTTTGAGTGAATATTGATAAATATCAATATTTATTCAATATACAATTAGCTCAATCCCGAACAAGCGTTTGTTGATATTGCATGAATCAGGAAATTAAGCAGCGTGTCTTTAAAAGCAGAACTTGGTTAGAATTAAATTTGAATTAAATATTTGATAACTAAGTGACAGATTTCTAAAATGGAAGTTGAAAGTGGGGGGCATTGAAGCATATGAAACATATAGTGCTCAGTATTACCAAGTATACACAAACACACATGTGCATATATGTATTAATTCTTTAAATATTTAGACAGTTATGTGAAGAATTTAAAGCCATATTTGATTTTCCAGAGGTAAAATTTGGAATAGTCAGCTAATTAACAACAAACATTAAGTAATTCCTTGAATAATTAGTCAGATCCCTTAGTTCTAAAGCAAAGATAAATTTTCCTTTAATCATCTAAGGAACTAAGAGGAGATTTAAATAGTATCCACAGGTCACGTACAGAGCCGAAATATCGTACATGATGTCCCACAAGAGCAAGACTTAAAAATTATGTTTATTTTAATTTAGCTGAAAAAAATAACAATTCTTACTTGTGGCTTGCGGAAACATGAGGCTAAAAATCTTAAATACCACGATGACTAATAACCTTTTCGAGATATCATTTTAAGATTATGGAAAATAAAACTGACTTTGTTCAGTTATTTGGGAAACTAAAACTACTTTTGTCTCAAAACCAGTTGTTTCATTCTCATTGCAAAACTGGGAATTAAAATGAGGAATAAACTTTAGTCACTATTTAGGATTATTATACACACATATCTATGAAAATTAATATACCTAAACTACTTATATAAATTTTTCCTTTTCCCTTTCTCAATTTTTTTTACCTAATTTACCAGCCCAAAATCTCAGATTTGAAGGAGTATTCGCAACTTTAATTCTTTTAACCCTTCTCCAAGCTAACTCTAGGATAAATGCTTATTTTCTGTCATCTCGCCTCATTTCCTGTTTCAAGAAAAATAGTACATTCCTACCAATATAAACAATAACTGCCAATTGTTGGTTAAGGTGCTGGTCTTATGAGAAAAATTTACTTCGATTACTCGCTGTTGGATGAAACTTATAATAGAAGTGTGTTTTCGTCATCCTTCAATGCTGTTTCTGTCGGGTAAAGATGTTCGTTAATTTAAAATAAAGTTAAAGTTCCACCACTTTATTTGTTGTGGTATTAATGGAGTGACTGAAATTTACTTGCTGTATCCTCATTGCCTAATAAACAAGAACAATTAAAAATAATTCGAGGTTATTATCACTGTGTAGTATCGTGTAAATATTTTTTTTTTTTTTTTTTTTTTTTTATTTAGTCAGACCCGCATTATATATATATATATATATATATATATATATATATATATATATATATATATATATATATATATATATATATATATATATAATATATATATATATATATATAAGAAAATATTCTATATATATATATATAAATAATATATATATATATATATATATTTTTTTTTTTTTTTATATATTTTATATATCAGATATATATATATATATATATATATATATATATATATATATATATATATATATATATATATATATATATATATATATATATATATATATATATATATATATATATATATATATATATATATATATATATATATAATATATATATATATATATATATATATATATAGTAAGATACATTTACATAACTAACAGACATTTTTGTAAATAGGCTACGTGACTTTTTTTGCCTACTATCAATAGTCATACTTGTATTTGTAAACTTATACTTTTATTTAGATTCCGTAATTTATTTTACTCAAAACAATTTTTTTTACAGAGAAGACGGTGGCATTTAACTTTTCATATATACTTTTGGCTACTGCTCAAGAAATTTCTTACTATTCAAAGTCTTAAAAAACTTCATAGTAAATATCTGATTTAGTGTCAAAATTTAGGTCACAGCATAAATTGTCATTTTTGGCTAGGAACAAGAATTTTAAAAATATATATATAAATTTTACGTTAGATGTTCAGTTTTATATTTCTTTGGTTTTTCTATATGATGTTTGAGGATGTTTCTTTAAATATAAACTTATCTATTTTGTTATAATTTATATTTTGTGTAAGAGATACTTTGTTGAAAGAGTTAGGAATGTAAAGTTAATATCCTATATGACCTACATGTGTAAGTTTGTGATGATTAGTGTCACCTCTACCAGCATATCACATCATGAATAATTAAACTAGTGAAATGGGACTTGAGATTAGGTACTAATATTTCAAATTACTTTATCCAAGTCTCTCGAGAGAAAATTCAAATACCGAGTAATCAGCTACTTCAGGGTAACCCCACATCGTTCAAGTTTCTTTCCTATTATTGATATATATATTTCTACTTAATCGAAACCGCTAAGACAAATTTAATTTTATTGTTACTCTTGTGAGAAGTAATCGTTGTAAAGAAACATTTCCGCTATTCTATAGGTCCCCGTCGAGAGAGTAATGCTACCTGGTAAATGCTGAAGAGTTCTTGGGGGCCGGAGGGAGTGCAGACAAGTATGGCAGGTGGGAATAGAAGGCAGTCAAAAGTGGACTGCTATAGCGTACCAACCAAATTAGGGCTTTAATAAAATGCTTTAAAAAACCTACTCATTTCCAGGAATCTTGTGTCTAAAAAAAACTGTAGCGCTCCAAACCAAACCATTTTAAGGGTAAATTTTTTAACTACCTATTTAAGATAATTATGTTATTGTTGCCACTTAAATAATCAGTAAAAAATTTTAATTAGTAGTACACATACGTATAGTTTATTCAATTCAGTTTTGTCAATTAAGCACGTAGAAGTTTTTCTGACTTTAAAGAATGATTCCAAGATATTTTACTTATATATACTGATGAGTTTTAGATACTTTTTCAAATGCATATATAACAAAATCAACAAATTTAGATGAGAAGTTCTTAGATTTCATGATTAAAGACAAATTAAAAGTGTAGTTCAGAAATGGATTCAAAAAAATTTTAACTTAAATTATTAATACGAATTTTTTCGTCATATTTGAATGAGCCAGGGTTATCATAGACATTAGAGGTCAGATGGTGGTTAAACGTATCAAACATATAGATCTGTAACATATGTATATAGTTTCAGTATTACCAAGTATATACACGCACGCACATTTATATATATTACGTCCTTAAAAGTTTAGACACGTATTTATTAATTCAATTCAAGGCCCGATTTCATTTGCATTAGTTAATTAGTTTTCTAACTAAAGAAACAGATTTAACTTCACTGAAAGATTTAATCAATACTTTTTTACTACATTTCATAGCCATTTTAATTATTTGTGATACTTAATATATAGAAAAATAGAAAAAATAGATATTATGCAATGTCATTTAAATATTTGGTATAATTAACAATTATGAGACTGCATAAAAACGTTTTCTTTTGTAAAGAGAGTGGAAGTACAGAAAAAGTTTATTAAACTCTGCTCTAAGCAAATAATCTCAAGCCTGCAGCCTCGGGTCATATAAAACCTTTACAATATAACTTTATATATCTAAAGTATTAATATAAATTTTATATATAACTTTTAAAATTTCTTTTAACGCGCTGTTATCTTCCGATTTTAGCTCTCAGCTTGCTACTTCGCCTAGGCACACTCTCTAATGTATTCTTATGACAAATTTTCTTCAGACATTATAAGGCATGGGAATGAAGGAATATGTATATATATATATATATATATATATATATATATATATATATATATATATATATATATATATATATATATATATATGTCAGGTCTAAAAAGGGGGTAGTTGGAAATTACGCCAGTTATAAATGATTTTAAAAGGGGAACTCTTTTATAAAAATAAAATAAATGAAAAAGACCCAAGCTTGCGTAACCTTTTGGAGTAATGCGGTCAAGCGCAGAGATATTTCGCAGGAAGTTGATGACTTATCAAGCGATAAGAATCAGTTAGCGCGTGGACACGGAGCTGTCAACACATTCCACGTTTAGCTCTGCCACGAACAAATATAAATGGCGCAAGTGTCGTCTGCAGCGGAAACTCCATATTCAATAAATAAGTGTTTTTACTAAGGACTAATTATTCCATTCGCCTTAACACTGGATCACGATATATATATATATATATATATATATATATATATATATACATATGAATATATATATGTATATATATATATAAATATATATATATATATATATATATATATGTTTGTACTAGACGAACAGGCAGTTGTTGTTCCGTTTTAACACTGTAAATCCAAAAATTGTAAAAAATTTTTAAATAAATTATAAACTTGACCGTTCTGCTGGAAAAGTAAGGGGAAAATACTTAAAAAAAAACTTGAGGCAAACTCGCGTACAGTCATTGCAAACGTAATTAGATTAAATTAAAATTCCCACGTCTACTGTAGGTGTATTCGATCCTGGTACTTCTCGTACTGAAAACCATTGCACCGAACACTGCGCTGCAGATACGTTGGCAGTGGAGGGTTTGAAACGACATTATAATAATCCGAATAAGAGAGCTGAATTTTTAATAAAAGACACATTTCTAACAGATGAAGTTGTGAATCTAAGCTATTCTCTAATCCACTTAATTACTTATACAATATTTCACCAAAATCAGTCCAATCATTTAGAAGGAGTTCTATTACAGACACACGGCCGGAAGATTTTTATATATAAATCTAAAGAAGCTTGATAAGTAATGTGAAATTTTAAATTATATATCTAATTTCAACTATATCTATAAATCCTACCTATAAATGAATTAGCTAAGAGTAAAATTAAGTTTTTTACTACAGAATGGGGCTTGCAGATACTAAATCCCTATAGAAAAGAAAAAAATGTCGCTGCAAAGTTATTTTACATAAAAATATATGAATGCGTTCTGACAATTTATTTAATTATGTATGTAGTGACTTTTTTATTTACAGATTTTGTATCCAGAGAAATTCACTAATTTATTTTAAAATCAGTTTTAATAAAATAACATATGGAAGAATTGAAACAATTTTCATCAAAAGCAGTTATTATGTGATTTGAATACAAGTTTTTTAAAAAACCGGGAAGAAATCTACTTATAGTATTTCTTATTTTATCTCGATTGTTTGTGTTTTCAAAAGAAGTGTTATTTAATTAGAGACCTCCTGGTTTACATTTTGAAGGAAAGAAATCTAATTTTGATGGATCAGCATAATTATATTTTAACAACGAAAACCGATACGCGTTCGCTTTTATATTCGTCTTATTTAGGAACTTCGCATATTCAATGAAAATATGTGTTTAGAGTAGAGTTTTTTTTAAACGTGTGTAATTTTTAAATAGTTCTGTTTAAAAAAATGAAAAAAATAGTGTTATGAGTTAATGTTATATAAAATACATAACTACACATAGTCTGGATTTAACTTTTGAAAACCTATATAATTTGCTATTAATCGATTTAGATGAAAAGGGTAATATCCTTTTACAATGGTCCCCAAATGTTTTTCGTTTCTGGCAGCTTTAATATGTCAGAATATTTTCTCGCACTAGGTAAACACAATAGTCTATTTAATGCCGTGCACTTTTTTTGGTTGATTTTGTTGATTGGAACGTAAAGGCTCGGCGTTCCGATAAGGACAATCTTGATTAAACAAAGTAATTTTTTTTCTATCAAAGTAGCTTTGTCTGAAACAAAATATATTAAGCATACATTTTAAATTATGCAACAATTCAATGTATATATTTATTATAATAACTAATAGGATATGTGAGGTTCTAGTTTACTACATAAATACTAAAGTCTCAGAATGAAACAAATACAGCTCCCCATCATTAATTATAAGAAAAAGGCTTATCATTAAAATGACACAGAATGTTAATATAATAATATTATACAATTAAAAAATTACACAATTTGATATATAGTAAATATCTATATTCGTTAAGGTTGCAAAATTTATGCATATTTGAACCATTATCTTCGAGCTCCTATAACGCAAGGAAGCTGCAATAGGCAAATGCAACGTACAGTTTGTAAATAACTGTGAGATTGATTGCAAATATTGGTGTACAATCCGAATACAATTTTAATTAATGATATATAATATTGTATTACTCCAATTTTCAATAGTTTTATGCACAGGCATATATATATATATATATATATATATATATATATATATATATATATATATATATATATATATATATATGTGTGTGTGTGTGTGTGTGTGTGTGTAATATTAAAATGCCGTATTTACGTATTTTATTATTAATTTAATAACTTTAGTTCATAAAGTACGTTGGGAGTTTGAGCGGTAGTTTGGTTTCTGATTTTTACCTCCAGACACGCTATAGACTTAATTCAGCCTCTGTCTGTGCTACTTTAGCCAATACTTAGCGCGTTCTTTTTTAAAGATGGGTATTTTTTTATCACGTGATCAATTGTGCTTAGGGGTTATTCGTAGTCTTTTTACTTGATAAATCTATAATTGAAAATGTGTGTGTGTAGGATTATATTTTCTCGGTGCACGATGTTGTAAAAGTGCTTGCCTGTTGTATGGATTTCATGTATCTCACCAGAAATAAACTGTGTTGTGATTTTGAATGAGTCTCGCCCATATTACATATATGCCAATAAAAATTTTAAAAAGAGTAATTGTAAATCTATGAAACATAATGTTTAAATTAAGTTTTATTTTTTACAGTTGAATTTTCAAACTAAATACCACTTGCTATTTATCGTTTTTATAACATCTACAATAAATGTGGCGGCCCCAAAATATATTAATTTAATAATCTAAGATTAAACTTCTGTCGAGTAAATGCGCTTATTAGAACAGAACTTGAGCAATATATGAGTCCCACCTCTGCACGTAAATTTATTTCTGGATTGAATTATTATCACAGAAGACCTCCTTTAACTATTAAGAAATTTCTATAGACAGTATTTATTACTCGTCACGTTCTATTGCGTTATATCATAACGTTAAATTATATAGTATAAATGTATCGATTGTTCGTCTTATCTGACACTATATATATTTTCATGCTTGCAGGCATATATCTGTCGTCTTAAAGCAGATATTTTACTGTACGTATAAACATAGTATTCAGGTTTCTTAATCGTGATCTAGCCAGCAACTCTGTAAAATTTAATATAGTAAGTAAATAAATTAATGATCTAAAAATTTCTAAGCAATCTTACCACTGTAAATCCAACTGTGAGGCACTAACGAGAACCAGGAAAGAAGAATTATTTTTTTTATTTCAAATCTCACGTTCGATTATAGTCTGTAAGCATATATTTCTAGAATATATAAAATCATTTTAATAAAATAGTGTGAAATGAAAATAAATCGAAATTTAATTGTACATAATAATAAAATGAAATGTTATAAATAAATATGATTTTAAAGAGCAGATTCTTCATTCGCATTATTAACATTAATTACGCTTTTCCTGAGCCATGGTAGCTCAGTAGGCAAAGGCAACGATCTAGTAGCTGGCAGGTTGCGAGTTCGGAACCCGAGCCGGCCTAATATCCGTCGTGTTCATTAAAGGTAACTGGGGAACGTAAAATTTGCTCTTGATCACAATATCCCCCAAGTTCTCTACAATACCTCTGGGAGTGGCAGGCTAAGCCTATGGGTCTTCTGCTTGGTCTCTGATTCAAAATTATGAAGATCCATTTGAGCTTTCACCTTTGAGGTGCTCTTTGAAACGAAAGACGCACTCTTTACCTTAAATCGAGTAGCCTCCGGCTCAATCATGCCTAGTTTGACCAAGTGGCATAAGACAACAAAAACAACGGTTTTCTTGATCATCAATATATTTTTAAGGTTGGAATAGTTGGTAGTGGTTGATTTTGGGAAACAAATTGCCCAAATGTCCCTCAGTCAACATTTTCTTGTATTTGACTTCAGTTAAATTTCAAATAGAAGAAAAAGTGTGACTTTGCTTTCCCCTTCAAAATTTACTGAAACAAAATTGCATGTGTTTCCTTAAAATTAAGATATAACATATATGCAGAGCAAGAAGAAAGTGATTATAAAAAAAAAGTTTTAAAAGTTTTAAAAAATTTTTAAAAGTTTTTAGAGTGGTATGTCTTAAGAGAACAACTCCAGGTTAGTCACTCAGCATATAACCAAATGTTTTCCTGTTACAGCCTGTTATCTTGCAATAAACATTTTGGAGATCTTAGTAAAAAACATGCATTTAATTTTATTTAAAATGTCAGGGAGAGACTCGTAATAAGTATATGAGCCACTGTTATTTGATTTACTTGGTCTTGCTGAGTAAAATGAAATCCTAATCAATTTGCAGTAGTGATGCCATTAGAAAACGAAGTCCAAAATTTTGGAGTTCAACTTCACATTCATTAAGGATATAATGCATAGGTATGTAAAGGGGAACTGCTCTGCATAGAATGGTAGAAAAAGGTTAACATTTTTCACCAATGTCGTCCCAGTGCAAGCGATTCACATCACTTTCTTTTCAAGATTCTAAATATGGATTAGCACTGTTTGAGAGGCAGGATGAAAGTTTAATCATTTAAACTATATCAAAAATCATGCAGGCAGAAATTTAATTATTGTAGAAGCAATTTCATTATCAAGGGAAAGCTAAAAAAATGTGATCAGTATACAGAAAATTAGCATGTATTCCACCGTTAATTTACGGTGGCAGGTAAAAAGAATTTAAATTGTAGAACACTTATTCTGATTTATAGTGTGAACACCTTTATCTGATATTCTATGGCTGAAAAGTTATAAACCCATATAATAAAAGTTAAAGGATTTATTTTAAAGATAATGATTTTCATATATTACACGATATATATATACCGGGTGTCCATAATTAAACTGACAGTGCTCAGTGTTCTGTAGCGCGATCTATTTGTGAGAATGGCGCCACATTTTGTAGGAAGATTAAACACATTGCTTTTTAAAACCCAAGCAGCTGGCACTGTGTCAATGGACGTAACTTGAAATTTGAATAAAGAACTTCTTCTTCTGCTCAGCGTAAGTGATTTTGCATATCATGAGACTTTATCGGTCTTCATGTAGATTTTACGCTTTTTTAAAAGTGTTGCCATATTGCACTTGAACTAAATCAGATAATGTGCATAATAAAAGGTAATTTTATTCCTATTAATTCACATTTGTTAACACTCTATTTTCTATAACACAGCGCCAAATATTCCCTTAGATGTGACTTTTGGAACTAATTTGTATTTCCGCCGATTCCTTCGTCCTCCGTCTTGTTTAATCTTCCTACAAAATGTGGCGTCATTCTCGCAAATAGATCACGCTACAGAACACTGTGAGCACTGTCAGTTTATTATGGCCACCCGGTATATATATATATATATATATATATATATATATATATATATATATATATATATATATATATATATATATATATATATATATGTGTGTGTGTGTGTGTGTGTGTGTGTGTGTGGCGAATTATTATATATATGTGTGTGCAGTACGTGATTTTCTATATATTTTTCTGGAACAGTCACGACAAATAGGATATTTTCAAAGTGCCAAATCACTGTGACTTGGATTGTTTTTAGAATTCATGTATCTTATATTTGTATCTAGAGTATATCTGCAATTTGTTAACTTGTAATGAATAATAATAAAATCTTAGGATTAAAATACAGTATCTTTCATATAGGAACGACAAATAATGATCAAATTTAAGTAACAATTATTATGGATGAATTGAAAATTCAGTACGAATATATGCTATTATTTGACACCCATAAGATTGTAGACGTGTTTGACTGATATATTTCAGATAAATGAATGATTTTATAATTATTTTGTTTTTACATTTATTTTTAGTGGTATTTAAATTTTTTAGCATGTTACAATTAGTAAGCGTGTCATGAAAGTGTCCTCCATAATACAAGTGGAATAATAAGAATTAAAAAAGTAGCAAAAAAGTAGAATTTTGGAGGGAAAAGTACATATATAATAAGAAATTTATAAAATTGGAATAGATAATAAAAAAAAATGTGGTATTTTTGCTATTTTAATAAAAACAATATGCAATGCTTTTTACACTAAAATAATCCTCATGTTTATTAAAGAAGCTCATCTATCATTCTAGAATCATTAAAACGAAGATATAATAAGCACATCTGTTAAAAAAGATTAATGGTTTTTCAATAAGAGATCCACTTTTCTTCATTTTTGAATTACATTTATTATTTATACTTTTCCGCAGTATGTCTCTAACCTTCTTCTACCGCTTGAATAAAAAGTCTTAAAGCGAAGATAATAATCAATAAGGTGTCTCTGTGGAGGCACCTGAATATATGTTAGATTGTAGATTGTATATATGCTAGATGTAGTTGTTAGATTGTATACCGCTGTAAAAATGGCAGGTAATCAAGATTTAAGTGAGTTTGAACATGGTGCTGCAGTCGACGTAAGATACATGGGATATCCCTTCTCCAAGGTACCGATGAAATTTGGATTTTCTAGTACGACTATTTCGCTAGTGAACGGCACCACTGATGACTGGGGTGAATCATTAAATGGGACAGAAATGTAACCCTTCCACAAATTTCTGAAATTTTCAATGATGGGTCCTCATAAAGCGTCAGCATTCTAACCATTCAACCTAATATCATCAATATGGGCTTTCGGAGCCGAAGGCTCACTCCTGTGCCATTGATGACTGCACAACACAAAGTGTTAAGCCTCTCATGTGCCCGTCAACATCGAAATTGGACTGTTAATAACTGGAAACACGTTGTCTGGTCTGAGGAAACTTGTTTCAAATTGTATCGACTGCATAGATGCGTACTGGTAAGAAGACAACCTTACGAATTTATGAACTCTTCAATTCAAAAGAGGAGTGTTAGAGCAGGTAGAGGCTCTGTGATTGTAAGAGACACTTGAAGTCGGTGTGAAATGGGAACCCTGATACTTCTAGATACGATTCAGGTGACGCATATGTTAGCATCCGATCTGATCATCTACAACCATTCATGTCCATTGTACATTACGATGGACTTGCGACATCACATGTACAGAAATGCTCCAGAGTAGCTCAAAGAACCCTTTTCTGACTTTAAATACTTCCACTGACCATTAAAATCCCCAGACGTGAGCATTATTTAGCATATCTGCGATGTCTTGCAAAGGCTTGTTCAGAAGATATATCCACCTCCTCGTGTGTCAGAGATATATAGACACCCCTGCAAGATTCATGGTGTCAATTACATCCAACTTCAGCCATTATACGACTCCATGCTGCATCGTCTTACGGAACTTCTACTTGTTCGCGGGGCTCCTACGTAATAATAGGCAGGTTTTGGAGCTGATCAGTGTATATATATATATATATATATATATATATATATATATATATATATATATGTATATATATATATATATATATATATATATAAATGTATATATAGTTTTTTAACTATGTTTAAATTGAAACTTAAATACTTTTACAAAATTTAGATTATTAACCATATTTACTAAATTCTCTATAGTTGCATTTTATCTCTTTCAAGTTGCATATTCTTATTTGAAATATTTCAAATGAAATTTCATGATCAGCTTACACATCGCTTGAAATTTTCCTTTTGCTGTAATAAAAATTAATCTGAAAAGCAGGAAGTGCTTCGGGGATTTAAAAACATCTAAAACTAAATAACTAAAATATTTAAAATATATTTCATAACGAGTTCTTCTAATCGAAACTAAATACCAAATAAAAATATAATTCAAAAATTTTTATAAATAAAAATTTTATTTTTTATTTAACAATGGAATTTTTAATTCTTATTACTCTTTTAAACTATCAACAATTAATATCAATTTGCTTTTTAGAATACTTTAAATAATACCACGATTACATTTAAATTATATAATTTCCTATTATTACATCTTTTCTTCAAAAATAACATACATTTTTAATTTTAGACTGATTAAAAAGTACAAAATTATTTATTTTGCGAAGCGTGTACGTATTTTATTCATGGATAAATTAGGAAACATTATACATTCACTCCGACTTTTTTTCTTCCAAATTTTTTTTAAAACACGCTAAGATGAAGATGTAAACAGTTAAAAAAGAA
Source organism: Pardosa pseudoannulata (assembly GCA_032207245.1). NCBI lineage: Eukaryota > Metazoa > Arthropoda > Arachnida > Araneae > Lycosidae > Pardosa > Pardosa pseudoannulata. The sequence goes on from CM063505.1 coordinate 197,501,389, forward strand.
GAAAGCATGAAACTATATCCTCTAGACAAATTTAATCAGTGGATTTATGTCGGAAGACATTGCACTTAAATTTCATTAAAATGAAGCTACTAAAAACAAATATCTCAGTAAATTTGTTATCTTCATTGGATATTTTCCAGATAAACGTTGAGTGACCTATCTGTTCGAGAGAGCTTTATGCTCTACAGTACATTAATGCAACAAATCACCTCACATAAAAAAGAAAAAACTGCATACTAAATTTCCTAGCTAGGCAACATGTTAATGCCCATAATTCTTTCTGAATTTACTTTAATTTATCCTAACAAGAGAATGAAAACAAAACTTGAAGATTATATTTTTTTTACCGTATCTTAAATGTTCAGAATTGCTTGTGATAGCTAGTTAATGATACACCGGTTTTGATCGTTAAATAGATATTATTCTTCTTTAGCAAAGGATAAAGATTGTAAATAAAATCATCATTTATACAACTGAATACAACGTCTAGATAGTTTTTATTCAAATATATTTTATTTTTATTTTCTTACATAAAACGTTTAACATTTTTCCTTTGAAGCCCGAATTCAGTTTGGGCAAAGGAAATGCGTCATTTTTGGAACGCCCGTGATGAGTTCGGGCATGAGAAAAAACGGTATTTCGTCTATGAATCCCGAAATAGGTTCTCCCTATACATATTATTTAATTAACCCTTTTCCTAATATATATAGATACTTTCATGCCAAAAGTTTGGTAGTTCCGCGCCATTTTTCACCATTTCTCCTATACTATAAAAGATTTGGAAAATTCAACTGAATCTGAGGAACATGGAGATCGTGACAGTGGATATAGATAGCAATATTGTTGTATTCTCTTATTATATTTATCCAGAAAATTATGCAACTGCATTAATTTTGATGTAATATGAGAAAAACTTACTGTAATGCATCAACATTTCCCATATATGTGAAAATATGGAATATATTATATTTCGTTTAATTTTTTTTTCAAAAATAATCTATTTCTAACATTTTGATAATAATAACGAAGAAAATTAAAGAGATAAAATAATTTTTCATTTACCTCACGTTTTTCTCAAATATATTACAAGAGGTTAGGAGCCAAGGAGTTAAAGACAATTAGACAAATTTACGTCAAAACATTATTTCACCTAAATTATGTTAAAACAAAGTTTTTGATTAAAACATTTTAGTAGAAAGTAAATGGGCTATAAATATTGCTAAACGTCTGAAATTTAAATTTATATATATATATATATATATATATATATATATATATATATATATATATATATATATATATATATATATATATATATATATATATATATATATATATATATATATATATATATATATATATATATATATGTATATATATATATATATATATATGTATATATATATATATATATATATATATATATATATATATATATATATATATATATATATATATATATATATATATATATATATATATATATATATATATATATATATGTATATATATATATATATATATATATATATATATATATATATATATATATATATATATATATATATATATATATATATATATATATATATATATAAATATATATATATATATATATATATATATATATATATATATATATATATATATATATATATATATATATATATATATATATATATATATACATACAGATAAATATATAGATAGATAGATATAGATATAATTCTGGTAATAAGCATAGTAGATCTCATTTTTCAGAAAATTTTCGTTCCAAAAGTTTTAAAATTTTTTTCCATCGGAAATGTGATTATTGAATACTGCAAACATGACAACTGTTTTCCATGTTTAAACGGTTGTCATTTCCTTTCTATCAAATGCTCCAAGCGAATTGATTCTCTTCCGATCTCTAAAAAAAATCTCTCGGCTGTTGTGTCTTTCTCTTTTGTCCTGAATTTTTTCATAGTTTCTTAATAGAATTTTTTTTTTCTGGATGTAAAAGTTACAAAATTATTCTATTAGAGTGTTTAAAGGAGCGAACTATTCAGGCATATTTAAAGTATTTCGTTTTCTTCCGTTTTATGATTATATATGAAATTCATTTTACCATTTATGTTTATGCATAATAATATGATGCATAAACATGACTGGATGTGTAATGTAAGCTCTAGAAAATACAGTGGAACATCAAACTATCGTTTTCAAAAGGGACGATTTTAGAAAATGATGTATGCGGGAAATCGATTGAATACTTCTCAAAATAATGCTCCTTTGAATAAACTATTTATGGTTCTAATTGGAAGTACTTTTTATTTTATAATATACCACATATTTAGAATGACAGTACATATACATCGTAAAGATATATTTTGTAAGTGATATATGTTTTGTGTAAATGGATCGGCTAAAGGCAAGAAAAAACCAATCTACCGTATCTAAAGTAATTATAGAAGTAGATTAATATTTATACTTTCATCAATAAAGAATTTTAATTTCGATAAAGTTTCGTTCGTTTCAGAAAACAAAGTAACTCCACTTTGTTTTCATCTTCCCTCTCCTTTTTCGGATGTTTATGTTTCCGATATGTCCATAGCATTTCACTGTTGTTATCTCGCTAGTTATGGAGTTACACTCAATTTCGTCATAATCCTCAATAAACCTAATAAACTTTTTCCAATTGTCCTAGAGTGATCTATAATTTTAGAAGTGTCTCCAGCTCCTCGGTGTTCACTTTATACGGGAACTATATCGACAATAACTTGGAAAAGCGTAATCAAGTCATTCGTAACATATATCAATAAATTATGTATACCATCCGGTTCTAGGATTTAATTTATTATCCATGTATTAACATCCATGGCCACACCTTTTTCTGGTGTGTGCCGAACGCTGGCCGATTGGTTAGGGCGCTGATCGTCGGTACTGGAGTTCGTGGTTTCGAATCCCACTATGACATGGATGTTCGTAGCCGTTCGGAATCGGCTTTAAGCAGTAGGTCCTGGTCTCATTAGCCTTTGTGTGCAAAACAGTAGCGCTCCAAACCATACCATACCATACCTTCTGGTGTGTATGGACTTCAAGACTATGGGGTACATGAGGGTTTCTTAGCGTTCTTCTTGGTAGTCTATAGCTTACCTCTGTAGTTTTTGCTCCTTACCGGGGTGGACCACATTAAAACCACACCATGTCGGTCCTCTCGTAAGCTACGGCGGCTACGTAGCAGCGGCTACGTAGACGTTATGGGTCGCTGTTGTGATGGCTGGTCTTCAGTAGTTGTTGCTGTATGTCTTCGATGGGTAAATGTAATGCTAATAAACTTATTCATGTATTACACTTCAAAAGCATCACCTGTTGGCTATTCGTCCAAACAATTGTTTTTTGTTATTCCATTTTTCTTCCCCCTTTTTGATAAATAAGTCTACCCATTTTGGTTTTCATTCCGATTATTCCTTGGAGCTGCAGATAGCTCTAAACAGAGATATCTATTTCATAATCATCCTGTATGTGAGAGGCGGTAACGATTTAAACATTGTTGGAATATATGCAAATCGTTAAACATTTTATTAAAATATAATTTTATCAATAATGTTGGGAAACCCTAAAAATAATAGCTAAAGTAATGAAAATGACTGAATTTTCAAATATAATGTTTTAATCTTCTCTTTAACAGCTGTATCCTTTTAAGTATATTTTAAATATTATAAAAAAGTCATAACAAACACGGATTTGAGGGCCTTTTTATTCTTTTGTGCTACAACGTTGCAAGTTCGATAACTGCTTTACAAATTTTATTATACAGATTCCCCCATTTGTTAGTAAATAAATTACCTCGACCTCAAAATTTAATCTCGCCTTAAAGTGCATTATCTTTCATTTGGCATTCAAACAAATGAAATTATCAGGGCTAGAAGTGTAAATGACGGTTCACTGCGACCGCATTTGAATATTTGTTGCTAATTGCACTTCGGATTCCGCAAATTACAATCAATCGAGTTTGGTGGCTTGTACCATAAGGAGTTACGAGGGACATTTTAAAGGAAAAATCCCCCTTCGTCTAATGTCATTTTAGGAAATGCATCATCTTATCGTTTAGAGTTAATCTGGAAAATCCAAATGAAACGTCTTCAATTTGAAGGGAATTGGGACATTTCCTGAAGTTTTAAGCGATCGAGTACTTTAAATTGCAAAAATGCAGTGAGTCTTACGATACAATGTATATGTGATTAATGACAGAAATTAGATTGATATGTTTAAGACAAGGAAATTTTATGCTTTCGTAAGTCCAACACGAGATTTGTTTATCTCAAGGCATTAGTCCATATAAGCAAGTGGAATTTTAAGTGAGACCTTGGCATTTTCGCTTTAAGAAGTTTAAAAATCCCTCTAATTTTATAACTAATGTAAACTCATGCAGAAATCAAATTTTCTCTTACGCCAATAAAACTAAACACATAGTTTGTTGAACTCTATTAAAATTTGTTTTAATTGTACTTGATATAGGTTCATCTTATTTTTTAATAAAGTTGGCTGTAACTCAGCTAATATAATATTAGAGTTTTCAATAACATCCAAAAATCTGCACAACTCTAATTCAATATGTTTTATAGCTAATTAGTACCATCTAGAGGCGATCAAGAGCGTTTTAATATTTGTTGTATTGAGGTATAAGTGTCAAGCGAAAATCGGGATAAAAACGGGTATTTTAAGTTAAATCTAATAACTAAAATATCTTCCGATTAAAATACTTTATTTCATGCAATGCAGAAGAAATTATTTTATTTTGATTAATAAGTTGTTAGATACCATAGATGAATAAAGCGAGTATTTTTTAAAGAAATCTTATTTTATTTACATCTTATTAAATATTTTACACACCATATGTTGAATAGAGGTCATTCTAACTTTAATCATTCGGACCGAGTGACTATAGTTGTATATTTTAAATTGGGTTTTGTAGTGAATTTCGATCATCCATAGTTTTTATGCATGCTGCACATGCTGGTAAACCTTTAGGTCCATTGGTACGTTATAGCATGATTCTGACGGAATAAGCGAATGAAATATTTTTATATTGTTGATGATAACTTATGTTTAAACACAAATAACAACCAAGCATTACTTGGAATTTGAACTCACGCCCTTTCATTATGGTAGGTGATTGCAGTAAATACTAATTTGACTATTTTCAGATCTTTTACTGATATTTATCTTTAAAAAAATACTGAGACGGAATGATTTATCATCGAAAAGAAACACTTTTTATATAACTATTGCTTATGTTTCCATATTTTTTTAAATTTAACAACTCTGTGTTATTGTACATTAGAGATAACAGAAGGAATATACAAAAAAACTTGATATAACCACCCCCAGAATATTTGTTTTTACGTACCTATCATTACGAACTTCGGTACCATTGCTTATATTTTTCCAGAATTAAAATTTTCGTTAAATCAAGGAAAACTGCAGAATTTAATTTTTTGAGATAAGTTTAAAATCATGTGAAAGACAAAAGTATTTTTTTTTCTTATCATGGAACTGTACTTGCCTTCAGGGTTTCATTTCTAACGATTTTAATGATTTGGGTGAGAACAGTCATTGCTTCATGAGAATATTAGAAAAAAAATAATAGTCAGACCTCTGGATTATTATCACCTAATTTTTACAGATCTTTTTGTACTTGAGAGGGCAGGATAACTTTGTAGGTGCCATATACCAACGGAAACATTGCCCATTCATAGACTACGGTCATGGAATGAGTAATGGACGATGATGTTCTGGGGATAACTCTACTGGCGGGGTTGTTTCCAATCTTTTAAACGTTTGTCATGTGGTTTCAGAGCAAATCTTGACTCATCAGAAGTGTAACGTTGCCTCAGATACACACTTCTATTGACAGGTCTGCTACACCATGCACCCATCTGGACTGGACGGGTAGAGGAACAAAAACTTTTGGTTCCCGCACATAATGTTTATTCATATGTAGCATTATTTCCCCAATAGGGACAAATATGGTCTAACCAATGGAAGCTACAATCACAAAAATCACTTGTGTGGGGGATATATTTTTATTTCTCGGGGCTACATCAACAATATAGGTGTTTTGAGGAGGTCGTAATCTTTGGTATACGGATAAATTGTCTTAAGACAACTGTTTAAATGATTCATAGATTTTCTGATATTTTTCAGTTACAGAATGATTAACTGTAAAGAAAAGAACAATATACCTAGATTTATTAACTTTATTCAAAGCAAACGACAGCACTCCAACAAGCAGAATGTTCTATTACTGTTTGCCATATTTAAAGCAATAACCTATGAACCCGGAGAGATATTTGCAGATATATAGTAGATTGAAGTCTGATTTTCTGGAGTCACTTTCACAGAGCATGTAGCAATATGAAAGTATTGATTAAAATGTTGAGAATCATTCTAAATATTTTTTTAGTTTCAAATGCCTCCAATGAGTTTTAATTATTTTATTTATATTCATGCATTTTCTGAATTTCTGCGTGTATTTCTTGCATTCATCATTTCTCATGTCATTTACATAAGTTATGGTTGTGTTACACGGTATACACTGCACATATCCACAGGCTCCTTCTAAATCTATAATCATGTCTCAAAACATTTAGGAAGGTTATGAAGAAACTGATGACTGCTAAGAAGCTGACTTCAGGTAGTTTTGAGATAATTAGTTTCAAATTTAACAAAATATATAGATAGTGTGATTACCTATGGTAAACTAATTTACTTTTAGAACAATAGTTTCGTAAGTAGTAGATATATTATTATATCATATTTTGCGTACAGTGTGCTTAGAATATTGTTTTTCATTAGATGTTGAACAATGAAACAGAAAAAACAAGCTAAAATAATTCAGACCTCCCGAAATATGATCAATAATTCCTTATTTTCTATATGTATTTTTCTTTCTTTTGTCGTGTGAAATGTATACTTCAACAAATTTATTACATTTACTTTCGCATTTTTTAGCTTTATGAAAGAGCATTGAGTAAATGTTATTATCTGCGATGTGTGCCCTATAAAATGAGCTGTGAAATCAAATTTGCAATGCATTTACTGCAACATGCAACATATGTGTTCCTTTCACGTCTATTATCAAACTTGAAGTTTTTTTCGATCAACACACATGTATGACTGCCTTCTCTCCAGTTTCGTTATTCATGCAGTTTTTCCCCCCACTTATCTTGCATTTGCCGATCAAAGGAAGTAAAACAAAAGTGACTTCGGAGGGAATAAAAAAAAAGAATATCTTACACAAAAAGAACGCAGTTCGTTACTAAATTTTGAAATGAGTCCCGAAGAAAGTTAAAAGCTTGAGCGCCATCGTCATCATCTAATAACGTTCATCTGAAAATGCAAATTTTATAAAGTTTATTTCGTCATAATTTGTTCAAAGGCGAAAATTTAATAACTATAAATATTTGCAGTGTATATTTTAAAATTTCGTATGCAAGTAAAAGAAAATTAATAATCCACCATTTAAAACTCTAGAAGTATTTCTCTATAATGAAACATATATACTTACTTTACATAATTAGTATAGTCATTTCTACTGTATTATTTCATTCAAACAGTCTTCGGCTGGACTTTATATACATATATATAAAGACTAACCGAAGACGGTATATATATATATATATATATACATATATACATATATATATATATATATATATATATGTCGTGGTCCCAGTAAACGACACTAGTAAATATATAAATCAGTCCACTCTCAAGTAATTATTTTTCTTCTCTTTATTAATCCACTTCACACGCTACTCAACAATGGCTTCTCATATTGCCGCCCAACCGCTAAAAAAGGCAGTTTTTACTGCTTTTAGGAGCCACAGGTCTGCCTATAGTAATTGCTTATCGCTCTCTGCCCATATCACTGCGCGTGAGCCGTATTTATGTGACTAATAACGCGAGGCGCGTTACTCCCATTAAAAGAATCCCTAATTAAATCTCTTAAATTACTCTATATTTTAAATCCTGACAACTTTCCCCCCTCCCTCTGAAGGCTTGCACAGTGAGGAGGGCCCTTCCTGACCAGCAAGTCTCCAGAGGACCTTAAAATTTTGAAAAACATATAATTAATTATCCCAAAAAATAATAATTTTAAGTTACTTAATTCAGTCAGAGCAGGTGGCTCCCTCACAAATAACAATGTTATAGAAACTGACAAAAATTTCAAAAGTAGTAAAAATCACCCTATGAGGGTGCTATAAAATGATTAAATTCTTTTACACAATTACCTAAAACACAAAAATCTTTCCTGAAAATCATACACATTATACAATTGTAAAAAGAACATGAACTTGGGAATATATGGTTAAATATGAATAAAATATGTTAGGAATAATAATATATTTGTTATAGAAAAACAACACCTTGAGTGAAAAAATCTTAGGAGCTCCCAAAAATAACAGTATGAGTATAATAAGAGATAAAAAAAAAACACAATATCAAAATATCACTAATATATGGTGAAAGCAAAACAAATGACTTTGTGAATAGTTTCTCTTATAGCACAGTCCAACAGTATTATGTAATGTCCTTGAGTTCTTATCACAATCAGTAGTAATATAATATGTAATACAGTAAAAAGTACATAAAAATCTAAAAAGGAACCTATGTTTGATAACAATGTACACTGTATTGAGATCTCTTGTCAGAAAACATCATAATCTAATTTAATTACAAAATCTCACTTCATTTGTTATTCTTCGTTGATTCATCAAAATACAAAATATATCACATGTCAACAACTTTAATCTATTCCAAAAATAATATTATAACAAACTTTCATCATAGTATTTCTCTCAAAAATCATTCGGTAACTTATAATCTCACAAGTAAAAAAGGTGTCATAATGAAAATCACTCATTATGTGGCAAAAGTAAGATCAAAACAATATAGTGTTTACAATAGTGTATACATTTTGTTTAAAACAGGTGTGTGATTTATGTTTGTGTCTGTTTGTGTAGAGTTTTTTGTCTTCCCCAGCAGAAGACGTGCTGTTGGTGGGTGACATTCCATTTCAACACACACCAGTCGCAAATTGAATCATGACAAGGACAAAATCCTGTCATGTGTGATGAGTGGCACTTAGGGTTCACACTCCTAGGTGGGACGTAGGGCTGTATAAAGGGTAAAAACCTGGACACTTTCTGGCTGGGAACCTTCATCCAGGCTAAGTCGGTTACAAAGTCATCAATCTTAATGTCATTAGGTTTATTTTCCTAATGGAAAAAGTAGTAGGGTTGATTGGGGATGTTTTTCTACCTGAGCATATTAAATTTAGAACAGAAAACTCCCTGGGCAATTAAAATTAATTATCAAAAATATAATAATAGCAAAAAATCAACTTAATTAATTATAAAAACAGCAAAATCAAAAACCTTCCTTAATCAAAATAAAACAAAATTCAAAACATAATGTCATTATCACTTCTTATGTCAAAATCAGCAATAAAATTGACTCCATAGATGAACAAAATTAGTTATACATCTTCATGGTGCATCAAAAACATCTCCAGTTAAACAAAAACAATTTATGTAATACTAATATCATAATCAAAACAAGACACAATTTCAAAATTTCAACAACATTCTATGAATCCCCAGTACATTCCCCCCCTCACAATGAGAAAATTACTCTTCTTTACATGCCACTCAATAAAAAGCAAAAATTAAAAAAAAACGACTAAATACAAATTTAGTTAAATATAAGAAATGGATATAAAATAGCACATAAATATCAAAATAACTCTAGTTAAAATTCATAATCAGTAGATCATTTCTTTAAAAAACAAAACCTCACTCAACAAAGTTGTCAAAACATCACCTCAGTTCGATTGCAACTCAGTTCAGACCGAAAATGCTACGTCATTAGAATTAAGAATTCACAGTTTCTTGCAATGGTCATACAAGGAAATAAAAGATTTAACGTTATCGGAAGAAGTAATTTATGCGCTCAAGCAGCAAAAAGGATGCAGTTTCAGACTGCCGGGATTCGAAGTTACAACTCGTATAATTTCGTTAACTTCCGACCAATGTCACAGATGATTCACATTTTTATCGATAAAAATAATGGAATTTTTAATCACGCGCGCTGAAAATAACATAATTTTTCTCTT
>CM063505.1:197511650-197566650 GCA_032207245.1 Pardosa pseudoannulata
ATGCAACAAAAAGTACGGCTGAGAGCATCTCACACAATATGAGTTATGCAATGTTAGTAGAGAACTTGTGCCATGTCATACAAGCAATTTCCTCAATCTCTGGAGGATCGTCAACGATGACAGATCTATTGTGTTGGACATTATAAAAGTAAAACCAACTTCTGTTAAATCTCACAGTGAAAGACTACGCCTTTATTGAAATGTCCGCTAAGAAACTCATTTATAGATGTGAAGTCGGTGCTCTATATAAATCGAAATCCCTTCCCACACAGCGATGCTTATATCTTAAAATGCATGATATTCGGTGATGTTGAGTATCCAGTTGAGTGGGCCACCTTGTTTCCAGCCTCTTAAAGACATGTTATTTCATTGTATGCCACAGCTAGACCCTTCTTTTTACTATAACTTAGCACAAAACAAAAACCTCAAATAAAAGGTATGTGATGTTTGAAATATGTCAACACGTGCCCTTCTAGACAGGACGGATAGAGGGACATAACTATGGATACTCAGACGTACTGTTCATTCATAAGTAGCGTGTGTCGCGCAATGTGACAGATGGGTTCTTACCAAGGAAAGTTTAATCACAAATGTAACACATTTAGAGGGATTTCCACTTCAATTGCGAATGCATTGAACAGAAATATTTATGTACCACAGATGTTGGAACGTATCTTCAGCCACTTGTTTAGCCGGATAGGAATAGTCTCCATTATCTTAAGATTACAAAATATTAAACGTAAAAGAAAAGAGAAACAAATGTGATTCAAGGATTTCAAACTATAGAATAAAGTCTGGTTTGAAAACGAATAGCTTGAACGATTTAATCACTTTATCCACTAATCGAACTCCACAGAGAATAGCAGATTCTCCAGTTCTAACCGGCTTATTATATTTTCCGCTGCTTTTCTATCTTTTGTCACTCTACAAATATATCGGAATGTAAAAAATTTTCAAATAGAAACTATGTACTAGGTTTAAAAATTATTTTATTTACTTCATCATGTACTGAGACATTGTACACATTTCACTTCTTGAAGAATCACAGGGAAGAATATGTATTTTTTAATAGTGTGAGTTCTGTGGGCAGCTTTTTTGCACAGATCACTTGTTTATTAAATTTAAAGGATATAAAATATACCTATAAAATGAAATTCATTTGAATTTCCAGATAAATTCTTCACACCTCATCCATATATAAGAAAAGTTTTGGGGGTCATGAACTAGAGGGATTAATCACCAATCCTAAATGTAACTAGTTATGAAGATGCAATATATGAGTAAATCAAAATTTAAAATTTTGAAAGGGGGTGATTTTCATGGTGTCATTCGTAAAAGGTCTGCAAGGTAAAAATATGTGAGGGCTTGTTTGTGTCTTGCAACCTGAAATTATGCAACAACATTTATCAGTACCCTGAAAACGAAGATATGATGCAATAAGAGCTAGTTATATTGCATTTTTATTTTACGGCATAATATAGATAGAATGCAAAATGTCTATACTGGAAATTGACCAATGCATAATTTATGTTTAGAAAAAAATTAAGAATTATCTCAATAACTTTGTTCACTTTGGAAATTTAAATAGTATAAATCATCAATGTTATTTAATTAAATACATCATTTAAGTAAATATATATTACAATTAAGAAATTTAATTATCTGAATTGCGTAATACATTAGGTATACTGCAATAAGAATCTATTTAATTAACGTTTTTTATCTTATTTTTTTCAAAAAAGGTCTCTTTATTAAACTTTGAAACAATTTGCTGTTTTGTTTAAAAAAATGTCTCTCTTTTATTTCTCTTTGCAGAATAAACTGAAGAATAAATATAATGCAAAACATGTTTGTTTATTTTCACTTTTACTTCATCTAGATATTTAATGCTATATATAAACACACAAAAAACATTTTTATATTGTTTTTTATAGTTGTGGAAAATTTAAACATTCTCTTGATTTTTTTTCTAAAAAGCGTGCCTAAAGTCATAATCAAAACCTTTTAAGTAAAAAATACTAAATAAATAAGATTTATATTCTAATATTTTTAACCTTAATTCATGCATTGTGGATTTTTTACGAAATGCATTTCCTATGACCATAAAGACTATTTTTCATTGGTACCATCATGTATACATTTAACAATAATTATTATTGTTATTTTCTTGTTATTTGTTGCTTACTATTGTTAATAGTTTTTTTCCTTATTATGAAAAACCATGCTTAAATAAATTTAAAATATTTCTTCACATTTGGAAATTTATAGAAAATATTTCAAATTTATAGGAAAACTGATATATATAAGCATGAATTAAAATTTTATTGAAGTTTCATCATCGTAAGATTATAATAAGCAAAATATTTATTAAAAACCTTTTAAATATTCTCTGAAAGTATTAGATTGTTTTCTTACTAGGATAACCATCATTTCTCTACTTATAGACAGCTAGTAAGTCTCTGCTAATATGTGAGCGAAAAATCTAGTAATATCTCAGAAAAATTAATCAATAAATAATTCGATATTAACACATTTCGTGCGGATACATTTCGGAGCGAAATTGTACTGGGAGCGGGCGTTTTGCGCGTAAATTTAGTTATTCAGTTAAATCTCAATAGATTGAAAATTACTTAATTTTTTAACCAACTTTTCTTATTTTATATTGAAATATATAAATAAATATATAAATATCAATGTATAAAGAACAACAATAAAATTTTTGTAATCAAAAAATATATTTTTAGTGGATAAATGTGTAATATTATCGTAAATATGAACAATCAACTAGAAATAGTAGTATATAGTTTTAATTTTTTCCCGGTCTGTGGTTAAACTTCGACTGGTGTAAAAACTAGTTTTTTTTGTCTAAATTTTTCTAGAATCTATGTAGTAGAAAAGAACACTCGGCTTCGTTTTCCTGAATGTACCGTTATTTTTTTACAAACAAACCATGTTGTTACACTAACCCGTACTAGTACGTGTCCCACGCTCAAGTATCAATCGTCAGAAAATGTACTAGTACGTGTTCAGCCTACAAAGTGTTAAGATGTACATTTTTTCTTCAAGTCTGTTAGTTGACATTCCGGAGTGAGTTAAAAGCTGTTTCTTGTAATATGAAAATACTGATGAATAAATTGAATTTGTATTATTCAGTAACAAGTATTTGATAAGTGAAACTCGAATTATAGGACCAAAAAGAGAAACATTAATGCATTTATAAACTTTCAGTCATAATTCACTATATAAATTTAACCTAAAGGGATTTAGTGATTATTTTCTTGGGATTAGTTTTCAAATCTAGTCAGAAATCTTCCATCGTGGCGTCGACTTATGATAATTTCACAAATTTAAACAGGATGACTCGAGGCAACGAGAAGTTCGGAGTAAATATTCAAAGCTAAATTTGTAATCACGTCCGCTAATTCTTCCGCTATCTTCTAACCTGACTAATTTAATATCTCCGGATTCCGTAGGTGTTTCCGTCTCCGGATCAGTTAAATTACAAGAATAATTGATTATTTACACTTCTTGGAAATAAAGAGCACTTCTGTAAAATTTAGGAATATGCATTTAATAACAACGACCAAAGTGATATTTCCTGCGCATTTCCCGCCACAAAGTCAATTCATCCAATCGGCATTTACGTGATTCCTTCCTGATATGGATAATTAAGTGACTTCTGGAAGAAGGAGTATTTTTTTTGTAACGATTTGGGTTGTATTAAATACCACGAACTATTTAAATTTTAATATACAAGATATTTCACAGCTCAAAACGTACAGATATACGGTTAAGATTAAGAATTAGACATATTATAAATCAATATGAAAAGATCTATACACACACACATATATACATATACATATATATATATATATATATATATATATATATATATATATATATATATATATATATATATATATATATATATATATATATATATATATATATATATATATATATATATATATATATATATATAAGGTATAAAAATGGAGGTTAAGAATTAAGCGAGATATAATTAAAAATAGTTAGATCTCATTAAGAATAACGTAATAGGAAAAATACACAGCGTCGAGTAGAAATCTACAGAGTAAAGAAGCTGACGCGGAAGTAGGCAGTAAATTTTTGCCTAGGTAGCAATGCCAAAAGAAACACTTCTAGGAGGGAATTTTGATTGGTAATATCATCCACGCTTGTCGCTTCAAAATGTGAATCAAAGATATCTAATTGGCATAGCTATGGATAGAAAGATTACAATAAAGAAGCTTTTATATAAGTACACAACTAATCCACGAGTTACATTTGCATTTTTAACACTTAATATGTTTAATTTGCTAATAGTGATAGGTAACGAAAAGATCCTAAGAAATTTGCAGTGTTATCTCAATTGGAAAAAGAGAGCGAGCTCTAAGTGGACTTTCAAGTTTACTGCAAACAGATAAAAGACATGTTTCTCTGTCAAGAGCAGAGCATTGACTGACACTTGAAATAAACTTTTCTATTACAAAGTTTCAATAAGAAAAAGTTATAATAAGTAGCAAGGTATGAGTTGTAATAGGAAAGACAGCAAAGCGAGAAATGAGGCGAATTCTTTTCCCAAAAATAGTAGATTAGTCTGCTTTTTTCTAGCAATTTAGTCGTTTGGGGAGTAAACAATTTTATTGAGATGCATTTAAAATGCGAAGAGTGTACAGAAAATTGCCATTTATTTCACAATTAGCTTTGGGAAAAGGGTAGAAAGAATTTAAGTCAGCTTACACTCCTTTATTAAGGTATTAGTCGGCTGGGAAATAGATATGAAAGTATGAATATGGGAAATAGGGTATATTTAGAGAGACATTCTAAGCGTAATAATTTTGATACAATATAATATATTGAAAAAATATCACAAAATTAAACTATCAAATAAATCCTTATAAAAATTTCCTGATGATACAATGGGAGAGCAAGACGAATAAAATATTCAGTATTTTAAAATTCATAATAATATATAATAATCCAATATTAAAAGAATTTTTTGTGTTCGTTTGTAGAACGCCAGTACAAAACAAGAATGCGCAAAACACATAAAAATCGTTAAAAGGTGGAGCTGAATATCGTGTCCAGTGACAACATTAAACTCTAATATATACATATATATATATATATATATATATATATATATATATATATATATATATATATATATATATATATATATATATATATATATATATATATATATATATATATATATATATATATATATGTATGTATGTATATATATATATACATATATGTTTACATATATACATATATATATATATATATATATATATATATATATATATATATATATATATATATATATGTTTTGGGGTGTGGCGTAATGCTTATTCTTTTTCGGCTTCCCTCTATTTTTTTGGACTTCTAGTAGACTCACATCTTAGCACAGATAAGAATGTTGAGAAGAATGTAATAGAAAAGAATGCTGTTATTAGGTACATATGACTGCTTCCTATTGGTATATATGATAAGGTGTCAAAAAATACACACACACACAAACATATATATACATATATAATCACATCATATATTCATATATTAAATTTTCGTGCAATGTATATCCCATAAGACATATGCAATAAAATATATTCAGAAACTGTCCACTCCTTTCTTTCTTACTTAACAGTTCATTCCTACTTTTATAGCTGTTTAAACAACAATTGTGGCGGAAAATGCATACAATAGCATAAAGACAGCAATAATCTCCCATTTTGCCTGTGAGAATTAATTCCTGCTTCATAAAAAGATTAAACATTCCTCAATTGAAATTATTAAATTTATTTCAGTTTATTTTGAATTTTATATTTCATAAAGGTGGAAAGATTTCAATATGAATAAACTATGTCCTTCATTCTAATTCGAAGAGCTAGGAAAACAAAAATTTAAAGAAAAACTAAGAATATTAATGGGGAAAGGTGTGAGGATATTTAGTGGCCTCAGTTTCTGATATAATAATTTGTCTATATGTGTCACCGTTTTAAAGTTACAGTGGTAATTTCTATTGATTAAATTAATTCGTTCTATATTTCCTGTCTGAATAAAATCAGTACAATTTCAATAAACATAATGACATCTTTTTTTTTTTACAAGTGGTACACGCTGTGAATTTAATTTAGTTTAGTGTCAATTCAAAAAGGAGAAGGGAAAAAATCGAATCGGCATTACAGAATTAAAGTTCAAGGACATCCTAAAAATATATCTATATAAATCATTTTGTCATCGACAATAAATTTATTTATTTTTATCTTCTTTTTGTGTGTTGATGTCTGCTGCTTTTATTCTCTAACTTCAACACACCGTTTCATACTTCAGAAAAAAACAAGACGAAAAAAGATTCCACTGAGATTTTGCTGTGACATTCGATCCAATGACTATAATTGAGATATTCCTTTTTATCTTATTATAGATTGGATGGACATATCTATAAATATTATTTATTCTATGGTGGTGCAACTTATTAATGTAGTTTTCTCAGTTGAGTCAATTCCTGGCATTCACTATTTTACAGCTGTCTTTAACCGCATAATCAATTTCAGTTTTAAACAATTTATTTTTATAGAAATGAATTTATTTTATTTAAATCTTTTTAGCCAATGCCTGAAGAACATTTTTCCAGCTTAAATAGACATATAGTTCAAAAGTTTTGTAAATATTATATTAAAAGTTTTGTAATATAATATTAATATATTTCAAAAGCTTTGTTTCTTTTTCATGTTTTCATTTGTCATTATGACTTTATGATGCTTGTTGTAAAAGTCACTCTGTTAAAAAAAAAGTCATCTTACTCTAATGGACAGTAATTTATTTAGTACTTTAGATGCCTTAGCATTAAAATGCAGGCTTGACAAATAACAAAATATACAGTACTTGACATAAAACCGCTTGAAGTAAAACCGCTCACAATAAAAATTTCATAAACTGTAAAACATGAACTTGATAACTTGAATAAGACTCGGTAAAGAATAAAAATCAGTAAAG
The DNA here is from genome assembly GCA_032207245.1 of Pardosa pseudoannulata. Lineage (NCBI taxonomy): Eukaryota > Metazoa > Arthropoda > Arachnida > Araneae > Lycosidae > Pardosa > Pardosa pseudoannulata. The sequence goes on from CM063505.1 coordinate 197,518,680, forward strand.
AACAATCTCAACCTTTCAGAACAGAACTCTATCACCACGTTAACTCAGAAGGCTGAAATTAGCATGCAAGCAAGATGCAGTCACTCCAAAACCTGCTTGAAATGCAACCCCAATCCTCCACGTCGGCATAAACACTGACTAGCAACACCTCTCTCTCTGCACTCCAGAAAACTTGAACAGTATCGCTATCTATAAAAAGAAAACTAAACAAAAATCGAACAATGCTAATATATATAATATAAGACATGATAACATATATACACAAAGAATGATAAAAAAATTAGTGAAATAAATTATTATACCTAATTTGCACTTTTCATCTTAAATCAGTGCAGCAATTTATCATAATTAGATAATTCTAACTGTAGCCTGCAATCTTATGAACGTGCATATGATGGAGGTATATAATGTTGTATTATCGATTAATGTATATATTAGTTCCTTAAACCCTAATAAAACTCCTCCCATACTTGTACATAGTTGGGGTTTACACGTTACACGATTAGAGTGTTTGTGATAAATGGACTAATTTTTTTTTTTTATTTACTCCAAAATCAAACAAATATTGACCACGGATGATAGAGTTTCATTACTTGAGTGCCTTGTGGATTTACTGCTTGTTCGAGGTAAGTCTATATTAGTTCCTAAAACCGTAATAAAACTCCTTTCTTAAGTGAAATCAACAGTTTTCAGTTTCCATACATGCTTTGTCCTTAATTTGTCTAGCCAAAGAATGCATGAAAGACTGAGTCAACATATCCCAGCTCGAGTATCTAACCTCGGATCTGTGTCCTGTTAGCACGAAGTGCTATCCCAAGGCCACAGGGGTTCATATGGCGATCAGAACACAAAAAAATACATTGGGTTCAAGAGTTCTTTTAATTCTTTGTACTTTACGTTCCATCTGAAAAAAATATTTTTATGAAGGAATTAGACATTTCAAAGTAATGTCTCACCTTTGAAGGTTTAAGGAATTATGATCAAGAAAAAATTTGTTCAATTGTATAAATTTGTTAGATAAAGAGATAAATTTGTTTAAACTGCAATTATTTTTATTGAATTTTATAGAAAACTTAGATGTCATATCATAGAAAAGCAATGGTATAGAGATGAATAATTTATTTACTTATTTATAAACTAGCTTATTCTTATACAGAAAGTTCTTTTTAAACTTGAAAAAGAAACCGCTGTGTCTCGTTGAATCCACTTAGAACAAAATGTGACTCGAAAAAGAAAAAAAATGGAGTGTTTTTCTGGAATGTTAGTCACTTTCGGTATTTGAGGAACGTTCGTAGAAGAGGCGAGAAAACTTATGAATTTAAAATGTTCAACTCAGTTCCACTGGAGATTGGAAGAAAAACAATGTCACCTTTCTTTCATTTTATCTGGCTTCCACTAGTACCAAAGATCGGTGAAAATATATACTTTCGAAGAAGAAAAAACGCATGAAAAATACCTTTCAATGAAATCGAAAACGCTGTGTAAAAAAGAACAGTTTTTTTTATCTGTGGGCTTGTTTGAGGATTTTTCTGAGCATTTTGAATCGGCTTTTCTGTATAAATTTAAAATGCGAGCGAAATATTTAAATATAAATGCATAAACACGATTTAAAAAATTCTTGTTTTCTAAAAACCTTATTTTTCTTAATATTGAGAAATTTTATCTAGGATGTTCTCCCTTTAGATAAAAATTTGAAGCATTTACATTTCCATATCATGACTAGATTTGTCAAGAGATTTAGTTCTACTACTTTAAAGTGAGGAATTACTAAGTACTGTATTTAAATACTGTATGGTATATCAGCCAGTTAAATTATGTATTTAAAAATAATTGCTTATAATATTTACTAGTTAGTTTTTAACAACATTTTGAAAAAATTAAATATTTCTGTGTTATTAGAAACTCAACCTCCAAAATGTTTATGAGGGATGACAGTATTTAAAATTTTGAATATAAAATTAATAATTACACTAATTATGAAGGAATTCAATTATACTTTATTATCTGAGGCGTAACGAAATAAAACCTGATTTTGGAATTTTCGTAGCAAGTGAAAATCGTGTTAGAATCTTATAGGAAATAACACTAGATATACTGCACGGTTGTACTAAGACAGTCAATGGTTGTATATATGTTATTTCCATTACTTTTTAATTTAGATGCATGATATCCATGAAATTTACCACTAGAGAGAACAGTTTATTTCAAAGTATATATAGAGAAGGAGAGTTTATAAAATATAAGTATCGTAGATTGAATGAAGTTTAATTTGAGGTACTTATTACAAATGAGTTCTAAATATATAAAATAATTTTAATTTCTTTTCTCTTTTGTTACTCTTTAGTAGAAACTGTCATAAAAACAATAACTAAACAAATCAGAATAACAATACCTTTAGTATAAAATCAAAAGTATCATATAATTTTCATATTTAGATACGAAAAGTCAATATAAACTGTTGTTTGATTTCTAGATACTAAACATTGGTTATTTATCATACAGTAAACAATATACAGTAAGCCTGTTAAAAATGCTAAAAATATTCATATCTGATATCAATAGCATCTTGATAATGACTCTGTGAAGTGAACAATGCCAAACACGTATTTCACCGTTGATCTCTCCTTTGTACAGGGTCACATATTGTTGTAATGAGGACAGTATTAATGCTGATCTTGTGTAAAAGGCAAGATAATGGTTGCTTACTAATATTGATGTGAAGCAATAGCTTCATTAGTATTTTATTTCTGGAGAGAACTATTCCTATTATATAGCGTGTTTATAGGTAACATATTTTGATACGACCTTACTAATATAATAGAAGTAACCTTTTAGTATGTGTATAATGAAAAGTTTAAGCGAATATGTTAATTTTATTTTGAACGTGACTGTCCCTGATAAAATTAATGTTGTTAGGATATTTCAAAATGCGTTAATGAAGATAACACATAAAGCTTAATTGTAAGGTTACTTGCTGAAAACATATAATGTTTCGGAATAATTTTTAAAGCACTCAGTAATTTGGGATTAACTTGGGAAACTTAGAGATAAGTAACGTCATAACTAAAACTGTTTGTGGTCTAATGAAATAGGATATCATGACAGAAATTGTTAAAACTTTTAATATTTTTATAATGACTTAATGATGTGAAACTTAAAAATAATCATATCATCAAGGAACAAACACTGTAACTGCTACTAATGTTGGAGTGTGACGTATGACTGATTACAGTACCGAATTAAAAAAAGCAATTAAAATACACACACAAAAGCTTAAAAAGGAATATCCACAAAAAAAGAATGTAAATTACAGATGTGAGCTCAAAATGAACAATTTTTTCCTTAAAACGTGGAAAGACATATTTTCTTGATGTGTTAATAACTGTGGGTCTTCAGCAGTAACTATAAACTAAACTTTCACCGATTTATACACGTGTATGTACCTGAACGCTTTTAAAGTTTAATTGGGCAGACTGTTTCGTGTATGGATAAATTATCTCAGTGCGTCCATCTTCTTTCATTATTCTTATTGAGGTCAAAAGGAAATGGGATATTGTAAGAAATGCGAGACTCTACGAGTGAAGGTTTTTCAGACTCAATATCTACTGTGTTGGCACTTTATACAAAATTAATAAAAAAAACTCATTTTATTCTGATCAGGGAATTAGGTTATTTCCTAATCTAAACATAGAACACAGACATTTGCTCTATACACCTGTGGATTTCCATCATGTAATTATGTAGAGGTACAAAAGTCACACCATCATTATAATAATCTATATTATGACCCACCGTGAGAAATCGCTTTTCTTATTTCTTCTTTGTATGCTTGTGTACAACGATAATTTAAGATCGATTAAGATAATTTAAGTATTTGAAAATAGCGATAACGCCGTACACAAAAAGTATGAGTATCATCATTTTAGATTTGGTGAATTTTCGAGATTTTACATATATAATTATATGTATGTTATATATACGTGTATATATATATATATATATATATATATATATATATATATATATATATATTAAAGTCCCTTATTTACGTATTTTAATATTAATTTAATAATTTTTTTTAAAAAATTAATCGGGGTTTGCGTGGTAATTCTGATTTTTCCCTCTAGACACGCTATAGACATAATTCAGCCTCTGTCTGTACTACTTTAGCTAATAGCGCATTCTCTTTAAACATGGGTATTTTGTATCACGTGATCAATTGTGCTTAGGGATTATTCGTAGTCTTTTTACATTAGGAATCCCTGCTTGAAAATTGTATGTGCGGGGTCACATTGCTGTGTGCACGAAGTTGTAAATGTGTTTGCCTGTTGTACGGAAACATGTTTCTTACCAGAAATAAACTGTGTTGTGATATTGAATGAGTCTCGCCCATATTACACACACACACACACACATATATATATGTGTGTGTGTGTGTGTGTGTGTGTGTGTGTGTGTGTGTGTGTGTGAGGGGTGCGTTTCTGTGTAATTTTATGTTTTATATGATTCTTATAAAAAATTAACAAACGAAATTATTTTTTAAAGTAATAGTTTATTTGCAATTCTATGCTTCTCTAACATCATTTTCCTGCAACCTTGGTGAATACCTTTGTTTTCTCTCTTAAATCGGTGACGTTCCCACTGCAAATTTTCCGGTTGCATAAATACTTTAAAATAGCTCCTGATACTTAAACTACGTCATTGGTTCACCCACGAGACTTGTAATTAAACTCTGATTGGTTGTCCGAGACAGCAATTTCACTGAGACGGACCTGTTTTGCGTTTCAGAAAAGTTGTCTGAACAAACTACGTCATTTTGATCTAAAAATTATTTTGCCTTTTGCGATGTTTTAGACTTGGTCGCCATGACTGAATGCTATTTACAACTGACTCTCTTTCCTTTGTGATGGGACAAAAATGTTTATGTGTGTATGTGTAACGTGACATACACAGACATTTATATATGTGTGTGTATAATATATATATTTCGCTTTATTTATATATTTCTTGTATACCTTAATACTTATTTCAATCACAGCGTGAAAATTTCTCTAAATATAATAAAAAATCATTGCAGTAATATGAATTTAATTAGATTATGTTTTACTAATCGGATGGATGATTTTACACACAACGTTGCAGTCGCTTTCATTTGTTACATCACTCGTAATTATATTTTTTTTACGAAATTAAATATTTAACACGAAAGCAATGTAAAACCACATGTATCGATTATTTCTCTGGCAGAAAATTTTCTTTCTCCAAAAAAGTGAATTTGAATTTTATTTCAGTTTTCTTTCGGTGAATAGCAGCATTTTATCGATTAACATCCCTAGTCCATTATTAGTTCAATGTTCTTCTGGGAATGCATTTTGCGGCTTTACAGAAAAAAACGGAAGAAACAAATAACAAAATGAGTATCGGTGTATAAAAGAAAAAAAATTATGAAGCTTACTGGTTTTAAATTAAATTCTCCCAAGTGTTAAAGTTTTATTATAGGGGAAATTTTTATATTTTATTTCATATATATTGAATTTTGAAGTACACTTGTAATGTGTATTACTTTTATTTATTTTTAGCTTTCATATTTCATTGTTTACTATTTCATGATTTCATTCTGGTAGTAGGAGGTTTTTCTGTTGAATGAATGCAGTCTTACTTATTAATGTACCTAAAATTAAATACAGTAATATGCAAAACTGTATTCACACGCAAGTACTTGCTGCAAGTTGGCAAATACTTATAACGAGAATTAATAATAGATTTTTCATTTTGTACACTTAAAATCTGTAATCTTTTTCGGGATACGTCGATAAGTATAAATTGAAATTTTTTGTTTAATGCATATCTTACACTGAATAAATATATTCTAAGCTAGAATGAAACAGTTCACTGAAATTAACAAAATACTATAACGAAAATGTAATAGTAAATTTTAATGTATATATTTAATTTGATTATAAAATTTTTGCATTCGAAGCATGATTTGATTTAAATTGCATAAAATAAGGGAGTTGAACAAAAAGGTGTTGTGATAAATAAATATGAAAATGAAATTTATTTACAATATATCTTTCATTCTCCCATCTGTTCAGCGATCGTTCCGAATTAAATGACAAGAACTAAACCATTTCCCAAAATTTCTGAGGAGAACATAGTATCAATACATGGTTTATATTGTTAAGAATGATTTTATTATTAAATGAAATATTAATTCTAATTATATATACATGTAATATTAAAATACCTTATTTACATATTTTAATATTAATTTAATAACTTCTGTTCATAAATTACTTTGGAGTTTTTGCGTTACTTCTGATTTTTTCCTCTAGACACGCTATAGACTTAATTCAGCCTCTGTCTGTACATCATTAGAAAATAGTAAACGCGTTCTCTTTAAACACGGGTATCACGTGATCAAATGTGCTTAAGGATTATTCGTAGTCTTTTTACCTGAGAAATCCTTACTTAAATATATATATATATATACATATATATATATATATATATATATATATATATATATATGTGTGTGTGTGTGTGTGTGTGTGTGTGTGTGTGTGTGTGTAATCGTCCAGGGACCAACTAGCCCCGAACTTTACTTGAAATGCATTTTAAAATTGCCTCTATTATTTTCCTCAGCCCGGGCATGCTGGGCTGCCAAGAGTCCGCTAATCGTCTGTTCGAAAGAAACACATCATTCGTCGTGGCCGAACTTAACTTTTATTTCATACGATAAAATAGCACAGAATCCAGAGACGTCTGAACCGAACGGTGTCAGAACGCTCTCTCTCTAAGTAATAGTAATGCCAACCTTCTGCGAGAGACGGCTAAAACCCGTATGTGTTTTTCTGACGTGGGAAAAATGCGGAGGCAACTATTTTAATTACTTATAGAGAGTAACCTTTGACTAGACCCATCTGTAAAGTGTGGCGCCTCAGAGGAGCATTACTGCTGATCGTTACAAATTTTCATGGGAAAGTTATAACTTCCTAATTCCTAATTAAAATGCCAGCCATATCATTTTCTGTTTTGGGAATCATAGAAAGAATTTCGGGGTTACGCTGAAGGCATGAAAACATCCTCGTTTAAATTGGATGGCTGAGAAATATGATTAATATAAAGAGAAGAAATTAAGATCTAGAATAATGAATGGGGAAAAGGGATAATTTTGGAATACGCTATTAGGGTTTAGATATTGATATTATTACATATATATGTCAAGATTAAATTGTAGATTAATTTTAAAAGATTTTTAATTAAGGATTCTTTAGTGAGAGTGACTCGGCGTGAGGAGTTAGCCACGTAAATACGGGTCACGATCAGTGATCTAGAGCAGAGAGCAGTGTGCACATTCCGCAGAGAGAGCTGTGGCTACCCGAGGCAGCTTTGCCTGTCTTTGTTAAAAGATAGGCGCCAATGTGCGACGCCATTGAAGGTGATTGAAAATTAGTGTGCTCTAAGATTTGAATAAAGCTATGAAAATGCACTAAGGACTCTAGTGTCATTTAGTAGGAACCTTATATATATATATATATATATATATATATATATATATATATATATATATATATATATATATATATATATATACATACTTATATATTTATCTATCTATCTATCTATCTATATATATATGTGTGTGTGTGTGTGTGTGTGTGTGTGTATCTTTACTTAGCTTCAAATTCTTTTCATAAATATATATTTTATAGAAGATTTTAGTTGCATCCTAAAATATCTACTAGTACGCTCTTTTAAAAGATATAGGAATAATATATCCTCGTAAGCATACAATATTTCTTTCATCTAGTATATTTCGCTGTATTTTCTCTAAGTAGTAGTATTTGCTCCAGTATCTTAAAAATTACTTTTACCTAAGTCAAAAATAAAAACCAAGCGAACCGTTCTATTGATAGACATGTGCAATAGCGGCAGCATTCGCTAGTGGAAACGAGGAGAAGGCTTTGAAAACGGAATTTCCCGAAGAATGCTAGAGAGATACGAGTCAGAGAGGAAATTAAATTTAGAATATGCGGAAGTGAACCTATTTTTTCGGTGATTTTTCGTGTACACGTAATACAAATGTCATTCTCGATCTTTTACTGATACGTTGAAGAAAGATTCGTAATGAATTCTTATGACACAGCTTTTATTAATCACTGCAAATAATCCCCTATATAATATTAGCCTAAATTATCTGTTCGTCTATCCTCGAATTTATGAAGCGGTTGGAATTGGAATGAATACAGGTATCCATATTGAATTTTTCGTGAATAAGGGTTAGCAAAATTCAAAACGAGTAAAGTTTATCTTCTCCTAAACTTTATTCTCCTAAACTCTGATTCTAAAATAAATTAATATAAATATGCTTCATATCACATCCAAAAATAAGGCCGTCTTTAAAACGTTCGAAATATACCCCTTCCTACCTTTTAGCCTCAAGCCCTATTTTCCCCTGTTAAGAGCAGCCGATTAAATTTATCACATAAAAAATAGGTAAATATAACATTATTTTCTGTCATTATGAGGTTATTCTTTTAACCATCTCATTTAATCCTTTGTTATTTTAAATTTTTTAAATACCATCTGAAATATTTTCATCTATTTTATCACTGAGCTTAGATATTACGTAAATAATTTCCTTTTATATTTGGCTTAAATAACGAATTAGGTACATATGTGATAATTTTAAAATTTAATCATTCATTATTTTTTGTGGCAATGAAAATTTTATCATTGGTAATAACAAAAAATTCTTTTCATAACACTCTAGGTGTCTATTTCAAGTTCTCGTAAATATCTAGCGTTTAAATTATATATCATTGAAAATTAAGAAGTTTCTTCATCTGTATGTTTGTTTTTTATACATAACCAAAATGTTTGACTAAATGAATTCAACGTGATTCTAAACTACATACAGTATCGGGAGCACACGGTATTCACAGTATCGGGAGACTTTAGAGGAGTACGAAGATAAACAAATTATTGAGCTTGTACAAGATCATTCTCAGCCAAACTACAAACTATTTTTTTACCTCCTCATTGGGTGCTTTACAGTTCTGGAAAATTAAAGATTTTACTGATCCCGTTATATGACGGGCTATAAGCTAGTTAACAATTAACAGGGAAAATATAATTAAAAGGATAACAAAATTCATTATAATTAAACCTTTAGTAAAGTGTAAATAAAATTTCAGTCTCTTAATATAAAATTTATAAGACCTCAATTATTTAGAGTACCTGGATTAGACATATAATACCTTAATTGTGTAAAATAAGAAATTCTAATTTAAAATTGATTTCCCACCATTTTTGTGGTCTTTTTTTTTGTAATCTTAATTTAAATGACATGTAAACTGTAATTATTTTATGACATATACCAACTCTATTTCTTTAATCGATATTATTATTTAACTCCTTTTCCTTTGACGCTCAAACTCAATTCGAGCAATGAAAATGCGCCAAATTTGGATTGCCCTACCTGAGTTCGTTCAAGAGAAAAAAGGGTATTTCAATACCGTAAAGCCCGAAATTAATTTTCGCAATGTATAGCATTTAATTTGTCATTTTGTCCATTGATGAAGATAGTTTTCAGCCACAAGTTCGGCAATTTGGCGTCATTTGTCACTATTTCTCCTACACTGTAAAGGATTTGTGAAATCCAAAGGAATCTGTGGGACATGGAACTCATGACAGTAGATATAGATAATAATAATTATATTGTTGTATTACTTTATTATATTTATCCAAAAAATTTTGTCATTTGATTTATTTTCCTGCAATTTTGTGCAAAAATGACTGTAATTCATTAACATTTCTCAAATATTTGAAAATATTGAAAATAGTAGTAATTTCGTTTAATTTTTTTCATAAAAATGTATTTCTAACATTTTTATGCCAGTAAGGAACAAAGTTAAGAAGAAAAAATTTCATTTTTGGCATGTTTTATGGAAATACATTCCACAGGGAAGGTTAATAATATGATGCAATCAAAGTTTTGGTTCCCATTCACTGGAATATTTCGTGGTATACTGATATCGAAAAGTCATATATGATTTTGTGTCCTTTCTTTGTGCAGCTAAAAATAAATTGTAATGCTTTTAAAAACCATGTATTTATAATAAAAATTTTAAATGTGTTAGAGAAAGCTTTAAACTGAAAAAAATAAATTCCCATTCATGATCATATTTATAAAATGATATTTAGATTGCTATAACGAAGGTGTTATTACATCCATAGCTATTTTACTCATACGAAGTTTAAAATATTCTTTCTTAAGATCAACTCAATTTTTAGATTCTCGTCAAGGGTCCCATGAACATAAAAATTCCATGAAAAGAACCATAGATAAGCTAACCATATTAGAGATTAAATCTCGGTGTAACAGGAGAAATGACAGCATGAGTTCTCAAAATGTGATATGTCATAAAAAATTACAAGTATTATTCACAACATAACTAACTGTATCTTTCTTCAATTTAATTCAGATATTTGCGGGTGTAGTGATGATTATATATAGGATGGTATTTACACACCACTTTATTAACATAGTAGTAAATGTTAGCCATCATTGCAATAAAAGCATGATTTTATTTCATTACTTTAAATTGCCATTAGAAATTTTCTTGACTTTGTTAGAAAACCGTAATTGCTGACTAGTCTTGGTACTTTTCTACTTTATTCGAAAATATGGCTCGGCAAAAATCTACATGGCTGGAATACTTGAGCATATATCCATTTATGAAAGAACTCTGAATCATAATTCAAATTCAGAATCAAAGAGTTAATGAATTATCAATATCAATATGAGAAATAGTTTTACATGTAATAAATTTTAAATTAGTTGCAGATATATGTATAAAAGTATTTAAAAGAATTGTTAAGCATTAGTTGAGTTTATGGATGTAAATGTAATGCATAAAAATTGTAAGATTAAAGTACAAGATCCAAAATAAAAAATTAATGATTTCGCGAAAAAAATTTTTTAGCATGAGATTGTACCAGTATTTTTAAAGTATACATAATACTTAAAATCTAAAAGTTAATTCCTTTTTAAATATTCTTTCTCGAACATTAAGAAAAAGCAAATCATATGTGAAGACTGTCATAGGACCAAAATAATTTATTAAGTAATAATTAAGTTATTTACCCTTCAAACGTACTATATATTCATGTAGTCGTAAAGAGATAAATCTTCTCAACCTTTTATGCACTTATAAATAAATACCTACATAAAATGTGTAAGACATTGAAGTGAGTAAAAAAGTAATATCAAATATTTCTTTAAGAAGTTTTGTCCTAATCTTTATCTTGATCTTTGAAGTTTCATCACTTGTATTTCTCTTCTTATAACAGAAATCTAGAAAGAAAACAAACGGAATATCCTTGTTGATCTTCATAGAATGAATCTGAGGAATATTGGGTCATTAAATGAGATTTTCGTCTCTCGTTTTCAAACAGATTTCAAGAAAAAAATATTGAATATGCTAGTAAATCTATCACAAATTTATGAGTATTATAATGGTTTATTCTCCATCTTATTCTTTTACCAATTATTGAAAATTATGTTCTCTTTCTAACTAAGAAAGAACGGTAGATACGAGACATGTAATAAAAATCATACCAATGTAAAAACATTATTCTCATGTCACAGAATGCCCTATCATTTCTTCAGAGATCTTATTCTTCGCTAAAACTTCCAGGAATTACTTCCCAAAATGACACCGATACTTGCTATTTACTTGTACAATTTTCTCACTAGACTGGCTGACCTCTTTCTTTGACTTTCATCTAACTCTCACATTTGTTAGATAAGTAAAAAAAAATCATGGTCTGCGCGGCACTTCACTTTCACTTGTAAGGAGCTCAAAGAGTGCAAACGTCATCTTTTCTATTTGTAGATTTGCTGAGATTTTTTCCTTTCATTCCTTCAATAGTCTTGTGTAAGTTTTATTTCACAATTGGGATTCTTAGAAATTGGTAGAAACCAGAAAAGTAAAATGGATTATTTAGTCAGATATTACCCCAGCGTTCAAATTGCATAGTGCTTTAGTAATAGAGTTTTTATTAGCACAATTGAAAATATATTGGACAAAATCTATTGTCACAGCAAATTTGAGTTCAACACTATCCGAAAGATGCATAAAAAGCAAAACAAAAACATTTATCGTATATGTAAAAGACTCCTAAGCTTAAACGAATACAGAAACCTATGAGTAGTAAACAGAAAAGTAGAAAAAAAAATGCAATATTGTGAAAAACCCTAAAATAATTTTTTTTTCGCTCAGAATGTTTAACTGAACTTGACTTTAAACCAATTATTTTTATAGATTTAAATGCCGGTTAGTTAAATTTGGTCTTGTTAAGAAAACACATTCAAATCAGAGAGAAAAATTGTTAGAGAATATGCCAATCAAATTATCAAATTACTGCATAGTATGTACATTTAAACTCTGTTTTTGTTAAATATGATAGAACTACACTTTAATATGAGTAAGGTATGTTAGAAATAGTTTAGTATGTTAGTTTTTTAAGCGGATTTTGTGTACTCATTCAGTATATCTTAGTTGATACTATCTAAATAAGGAAAAAGTCCATTAAATTCAAGAAGATAATATAAATAAATTTAGATTTTATTTACCTACCTAACATATCTGTCTATCAATACTTTTCTCACACTGTATTATCTAAATATGTATCTACTTATCTAATATATATATATATATATATATATATATATATATAAATGCTAACTGAAATACTTAATGTTGCCAGGCAAAAGGCAAAAGTTAGTTGATATGTTATTTAGATTAAAGTAGATTGGTTTAATTGAGGTGAATGGTGCAAAATTTTACAAAGCTTTAATAAAACTAGAATATTTTTTACAAACAAAAGAAAGAAATTACGCAAAGTTTGAAGGTACACAATGTTTTCCGATTGTTTGTCCGGAAAGTAAGGGAAATCAAAGTACCTGAATTGCCTAAAAAAATTGATGTTTCTACTTGGAAGGATACCAAGGTTGTCTTCATATATATATATATATAATATATATATATATATATATATATATATATATATATATATATATATATATATATATATATATATATATATATATATATATATATATGCATAATAGACAGTGTATAGTAAAAGCTAGCAAAGATAAATTTGAAATGTATCTGTTCACGGAACATTAAACTTTTCTTCATATATTTGATTCCTGCTAAAAAAAACTTACAGAATTTAAGTATATGTCTTAACTATTTTGAAGGAGATTTTAGCTATTACATGAGAAATTTTTCAGTACTGACGCGTGCCGATTTCTTTGAAATATCTGATATATAACGATTTAAAATAAAAGCAAATGGGTTTACATGTTCCGTAAAATCCGGGTTTCTCAGTACCCGAAGAAGTGCACTCGTCCGAAACATTTTGATTAATCGAAGATAAGGGAATTTTTTCCCTGAATTATCCGAGATAAAACGGGCCGAAAGCGTCTAGGATAACAAATCAAATATGTGTGACGGAAAATGTTCGGTATAAAATAAAAGAACGTGGTTGAGAGAGAAAACGGAAGTGTTTGTGAAATCTGCAGTATTTATTGAAAATCAATTTCCTGGTGTCGGGTTTCCTGTTTGATATTTCCTTTCTTTTCGAGATTAAATCTCTCGCTCACACACACAAGTATATATATGAAAAATGATAATCTATACCTATCAATCTGTTATTATTCGTTTTCCCTCAATAACTGTTTTATTTATTTATTTCCGAATATACATTCATAAGACCAATTGTTATTTTGCACACATCACATTACCTAGATACCGAGATTTCTATATCATCCTCGAAAAAGCTCTGTCCTGTCTCTTTCTTTTAATGGAAAAATTATTTATATGAAATTTTAAAGACCCCAAAAAAATTCGTATTTTTGTTCAGTTGAGTAGTAAGATAAATGTGTATATCGTTTTGAGGAAGATTGCTATATAACAGTATTTATACAATATAAATTATAATAATTCTTTAAGGGGAAAATCCTAGAGATTATTATAATAATTGCAAACATGAAATTATAATTCATAGGATATTTGAAATATTCTTCTCATTACACTTACACACATATACATAATATCTTTATATCTCATTTATTTCTGGTAACAATGAGAACACCGAATTCATTTTTTTAGATCAACTAATCTCTTCATCAACATAATTAAGTTTCACTTCTTAGTGACCCCATAGGACATACATTCAATATTCTTATTGCCTGGATTATATATATATATATATATATATATATATATATATATATATATATATATATATATATATATATATATATATATATATATATATATATATATAAGTAAGGCTTAACTTATACAATACTTCTACTATTATTTCATGATGTAAGTGAATGTAAAAAGGTTTGGGGCTGTTAAGATGAGGTCGACAGAGCGTCTAGGCCAGCCGCACATATAAGTGGAGTACTCGTAAGAAAATACAAATTAAAAAAAACTACTTCCTTCCGGTGAATTTTGTTTATTTTGAATGTTATTAAAAGTGTAAGTAGGGTATAAAATGCTATTTAGGCCATAATGTGAAAGGGGCTACACTCGGTCAAAGATATGCCAAACATGGCGTTTTGGTGAAAAAAAGAAATGGTGTAAAAACTGGTGCAGAAGAAATTAAGCTCCACACTCCTTCTTCCTTGCTTTCTCTTCGAGGGGGCCTGCAGATCTCCCGAAAAAGTTCGTTCGGCAGCGTTGCCTTGGTCGAAGAGGGCTACTCAGCTGTTAGCAACCCTTCTTGACCAATGGGGTCGAAAAAGGGTCACTCACTTCGCTTTCGCCTCTGTGTCAGTTTCCCTTTGGTGTTGTTGAAGTGTAACTCTTTGTTAGAGGGACAAAGAATGTCAGTAACGGATTGTCTCCATAAACATTTTATGTACACATTTTTTATTTTCAAGTTTTATTTTATATCATAGCGTAACTACTGTCCGTTATACAACAAGGTTATCATTCTGAATTTATAGTAAGTATAAAACTTCTATTGTACACATACACATATATATGTAATATATCAAAATTGTTACACTTAAAATATCTCTTAAAAATTCTAGTCTCCTATTCTAATTCTTTCATATCTATTTTCACAGCCATCAAATATCTTTATCTGAAGGAGTGATAACTTAGATAACTCCATATTTATTTCTATAACTTACACTTCTTTCTACCCGTCTCTCAAAGAAAATTCTAAAATAAATGCAATTTTTCTGTCTAATCTCCACATTTTCAAGATCATCCAGTCGAGGGGTCATAGCTTTCAATGGTTTAATCCCCTTTTTGACTGTAAATATCACTGACTAAGTTCCTCTTCTCATGGGTCGTTTTTTCGCGTCTCTCTCTGTGGAGCCAATGCTGTAATTGTAAGATTTTTTCGTGTATCATTCCATGCTCTTCTTTTGACGGAAAAAGTCCGTCAGATTCGAATGTGTTTTCTTAGATATTAAATAAAATTAAATTCCCCGTTGGACTTGTTCATTCTTTTCATGCAGTAACCCAACTGTTTATTCATTAGGCTACATATTGTCCAGTAAGCCCGGGCAAATAAAAATAATAGTGGCTAAGTTTACGCGAATCATTTCAGACACATTTTCTCTGTGATGATATGGTCATCTCTTTTACTAAATAACAGGTTATGGCCGTATCTTCTCAGAGCTAATGGTGTGGATTTTTTTACACTGGTTCACACTTTACTTATTGGACTCCCATCATTGCATCTTTTACATCTCGGATTGCATGACTGGAGAGGATGTTTTGACATGTCCCGCTATGTGGAGAGATTTTGCTTTATCATTCTCTGAGACAATCACTTTTATTTCATAGACTGCTAGAGGTCACATGCTCAAGACCAACCTCGGCAGGTGTAATTTAAAAACGTGTAAAAGGCGGATAAATTTTGCTCTAATTTATATACACATGTACACATCTATATGTATATACATATAAATATATACATATATATATATATATATGTATATATATATTATATATATTTATATATATATATATATATATTATATATATATGTGTGTGTGTGTGTGTGTGTATAAATATGTGTGTGTGTGTGTAATTCAGGAATTATACAATTTCTGGATGCTTTTGAAATTATAGCCCCTATTATTTTTAATTACCCGGGATGTTGGAAAAGGAGAAGTCTAAGCTACTAGACTATTTAAGCAAATCGCAATCGAGCCATCTCGGTAAAAAGAACAGGAAGAGATCGTAGCGAAACTTATATATATATAATATATATAATAAATTTATTAAGTTTATATATATAAATATATAATATTATAAATATATATATATATATATATATATCTATATATATATAATATATATATATATATATATATATATATATATATATATATATATATATATATATACAACTTATATAAATTTATATATAACTTTATTCATTATTAAAAATTAGATCTTATTCAGTCAACGACAGAAAAGAGAATGGCACAATAAACACTTTTCTCGGACAGTGGTGTACCCAAGAGCGAAGAGAGATAGAATTTTCATAGAGTACGAGAAACTTAGTGAAATTTAACTGATAGCTCAGGAGAAAAGCCAGCCCATTGGCCGGCGACTGCTGGAAAACGTGTCGAATGGACAGGAAGTTTAGGGAAATGTATTGGAACTATTTTCAGTCGAGGATACTCCTTCCATTAAGACATTTTGAAGCTGGGAAAATAGATTTTAAAGAATTAGAATGGAAAAGTGGGATTTTTAAGGAAGTACTAAAAGGAAATAATTTTAACATATTACATATGTATACATATATAAATATATTTGTATATATATATATATATATATATATATATATAAATATATATATATATATATATATATATATATATATATATAATTCTGTGTGTGCTAAGGCAATATTTATCATCGATCTCTTAATGGGTAACCTGCCATATAAGAGAAAAAAAATATAATTTACTTAAACTCTAGCTTTTCAAAAATAAGCTTTTGTGAGTGAAAAGCAAATGGTAGAACCGGCGATAAAACCAAGCACGAACAGAAAAAAATGTGGAAGGCTCCGTATTTAAAAGACTGATTATATATGACCCAATCTCCGAGTACAAAAGTGAATGCTCGCAGTGGCTGCCCTTCCGAGGGCGGATGTTTGAACGATGAAAAAGTATAATAAGGAATAGGAGGAAAGGAAGTTTCATTGTACAGTGTAAGATCAATACATTCTGCGCCATTAATAAAAAAATACAAATAAAAATGACATTTTACTTTTCGAAGTCATCTATTCCAGCACTAACGACAATTTTAAATCGATTTCGAAAAAAAAATGCATGTATTTTCAGTATTAGCATGAATTTTCTCCTTTTTTATATCATTGCTTCTTACATAGAACATTGCGTTTTTAAGTCGATGGTTGTTTTTTTAGAGATAATTTAAATGAATAACGTATGCAGGGAATAAAACTTAGATATTTGTGAACTATAATCTAAAATTTTAAGTCAAAAATATGTAAGGAGGCGAAATGAATCCGCCAGTAATGCTTGGATAAATTTAATTCCCAATTATTTACCTACTGGGCAAAGAGAAGCCTAGTACATGAGCACGTTGCATCGTGCCATACCATAAAAAGAAGGAGAGATTCCAATGGGGAATTTAAGCTTATATAAGTTCTAAGATAAAACATTAGGATCTGACCGCCTTTCTCCGTCAAGAGCAGAGCATGGAATGATCATTAAAAACTTTGCTATTACAAAATTGTGGTCCACAACAAGATGACGCGGAGAATATTCCCAAGAACTCGGCATCTTAGTTATTTCTGCCAGAAAGGAAATTAGATCCTTGAAAATTGGAGCATCCGTGTGTAGATATGCATTCTGAAACTATATCTTTTTGGAGTGTGGGACAATAATTACGATCCCTAGTTTCTGCTAAGGAGTGTCCTTAGTACTTTACCTATCTGCTTGGAAAGCTTTGATAGTCAAACGTGACAAAAATTACTTCAATCTATTTTGTGTGTCTAGGATATCTATCAACAGGATTTTATAGGCTGGCCCCGATCATCTTGAGAATTCTTTCTGTGAGTATGCAATAGCAACGAGGGAGAGAAATTGACAACTAAAATATGTGAAAAGATACACAAAAAGGATTGAACTTGTAACATAAAGTAACTAGACAGGAGGGAGTTTAGGGAAAGCAAAATACAATTCTTTTTTGGCAAGAGACCTAAGTTCATATTGGAGATTCGATCAAGAATGAGTAGTTTTATAAATTCGAGAGGTTGCAACGCAATTTCAGGATAAAAAGTATTTCAACATCACAAGAGGATATTAAATTAAGTTTATTTGGCTATAAGATAGTGTTTTGGACCTGCACAATTAGTTTTTTTCCAATTTGCGGTATAAAAATATTGGAATCTAGTACGTAAAACCGATTGCGGACAGATATAAAAACAATCTTACCAAAGGGATTTGAATATGCAAATATAAATAGTGCAATGCACAGCTATAACTATTCGTATATTGTCCAGCTTACTACTGCGAAAAAGAACCCGATGTTTCCCCCAGTGAAACCACGATGCGCATAATCCAGAGAAAATGCCTTAAATGTAGATCAAAACAACATGAGTTTATCTCGTCAAATTGTTTCAGACTATATAATAGCTTAGACCACTGATACAAATCTACAGATATAAATATCGAAATGCGTTGCTGTAACTGGTCGTATATTGCCCAGCTTACTACTGCGAAAAAGATCCTTATGTTTCTCCCATTGAAATCACGATGCTCATAATCCGGAGAGAAAATGCGTCAAATGTAGCGTAAAAAGACATCAGTATATCACGTTGAATTGTTTCAAACAATACCATAGCTTAGAACACTGGTACAAATCTAGAAATATAAATAGTGAAATGCGTTGCTATAGCTGTCCGTATATTGTCCAGCTTACTACTGCGATAAAGAACCTTATGTTTATAACAATGAAATCACGATGCGCAGAATCAAGAAAGAAAATGCAGAATAAAAAATCATTAGTATATCTCGTCAAATTGTTTCAGACAATATAATAGTTTAGATCACTGATAAAAATACTTAATAAAGAACAGACCGAAAAAAATATTTAAACAATTAGTGGGCTATTATAATTTATTCTAAAATTTTATTAACTGTAAAAGTTCATCAGTAGAAAGGACAGTTAAAATTACTCCAAAAATGACAGTTTACTCAAAATATTTTAACTTTTCTACGAGAAATGACCTATTTCTTTGGCTGTCATATTTCCCAATAAAAGTTCCTCAAAGGATCCAGACATACTTTTCAGTCCATATTACACTTAATAATTGTTTATTTACTCATCTTTTTCTGTGGGTTCTATTTATAGTTTATTAGTTTAAAATTTTGATTAGCAATATTACATATTATAAATACTACAATTTCACTCAGATGTTGAAAATATATAACGAAAAAATAAAATTGTAACTCATCATTTAATATTACAACCCAAAGTTTTAAAAACAAAAAATATTCTTCACTGTAAGCAAAATTATCCAAAATATTTGAAAGTCTCCTAGAAATGGTAGTTTAAAGTGTCCATGGGAACTTTAATCTAATATCTAACCTAATAACCTAATAATTCAATTTTCACGATAAAAGTTTCTCGCCATTTTATCAGGCTCCAATTTTTAAGTCCAATTTATTTCAAGGATTATATTCCATATTTATTTTAATGTATTCAACTTACGTGATAATATTTAACCATTTTACTTAGCATTTTATTGACTGGCGTAGTTACAAATTGCCATTGTTTCACTTATTGTAATAAAAGATATGAAAAAAATGGACTTTTAATGTATTTTCAATTATACAAACAATTGATATAATGAGAGCAAATATTCTTGCAATCATAATTCATACGATATTATCTAAAATATTTCAAACACTTACAAGAAATGAGTATTATTCCTTAAATCTCAATTTTCACTATAAAAGTTTTCGAAACTTCTTTTAATTCCAGGCGCAAATTTATGCCAAGATTGAATCAATAATAAGCTTTTAGATTTTGTTTCAGGGAATGCAGTTTACAGTTTAATATTACAGGTTTTCTGTAAGTGTATTTTTGACTGGCGTAAACACATAATGATTTATTTTTTCAATCATTGAAAATAAATGAATAAAAAATATATTTTTAATACATTTTTCAATATTACGACCCGTCGAAATAAAGAAGGCAAACGTCCTGGCTATGTAATCACAGTTTAAGCGAAATTGTCCAAAATATTCCAACTTTTCAGGAGAAATGAGCTTAGATCTTTAAATCTCAATTTTCATGATAAAAGTTTCTCTCAACTTCTTTAGGTTTCAGGCGCATTTTTAAGTTTAGATTACATCAATGATTCTTTTCCACTTTCTTTCAGTGAATCCTATTTACAGTTTAATATTTCAGCTTTTCTATTAGCATATTATTGACTGACGTAATTTAGAGGTTTCCACTCTACAGATTTATGGCACGTTATTACTGAAAATAGCCGTCGTCATCGAAATCGATTATTCATAACCATGGGATGCCCACTTACGTCGGACGGGGATTTTTTTTTTTATTATTTACTAGAATAGGGATACTTTGTTAGAATCAGGATGAAGTATTAGGCAATAGATAAAATTCCGATATCGCTAAATTCGGAAAGAGTAATTTCCAGCAATAGTGGCCTATATGACGTTTAGTGTCTTGTTAAAAATTTTAAATTAAAATTGATTTTTTGTTGTTCTCTTCTGCATCGTAAATCATCTGAATAGATTTATAGATGTTTTTTCCGTTAAAATTCATTAGATTTAAATTATATGCCTAGTTTTTGTCTTTTTGGGTTGACAATCGATTTTATTTATCTCATTTTTTAAAACTTTTGTATAATTAAAAACATTTTTTTAATTCACGATCATATTTCGCTGTCTTTAAAAATTTCATTTTATTAAGTAACAGGTTTCTAGTTTAGGGCAATATTTTTAATAGGGTATGATTTGATTTTTATTCTAATTTAATATGACATATTGCCCTTTTAAAATATGACGTTGTAATTAACATTGTTAACATTATAATTATTTTATATTTTAGAATCTACAAGAAAACAAAAACTTGTTTCAATAATTTCTTTTAGCAAAAATTTATACATTTTAAGCATTTTAAAAATAGTTTAAAAATTTTCATATTTTTAAACATTTTAAATAATTTAAAAATTTTCATATTTATTTGTAATGTTAACAATTTTTCTTCGGGTTTTTTTGTGTTTATCTAAATTTCCTTCACAAGGCTGGGTATTTTAATTTCTTCTGTTACCTATAAAGTTAAATTCTATAACAGTTTTACTGATACTTGGAAGAAAAAACGAATATATTTGACAACTTTCTATAGATTAATATTAAAAATTGAGCAACGTACTACTTTACTCATATTTTACTACATTGTTGAAAACCTATATAATTTAATCATACTTGTTTTTTGTATGCAACAGGAATAGCATTTGCCAAGTTTGGAATTTAAGAAAAAAATAAAAGTATTATGAGAAACTTCCTTTAGTTTCCATTTCTTGAAAACATGTTGTGTTTTTAAATGCTAAAGATATTCCAAAATTTGCTTACATGTGTGAAAGATTTTAACAAATATTTTGTAGCCCAAAATGTTTGAAATTTTAACGGTAATTTGCGTAATATGCCATGTAAAGAGCTTTATAGAAGGTACAACAAATTATTTTGGGAGACTGTATTTACTACAGCAACCAATGCAATCTACACAAGGTCATTTTCAAAATATTTTTCCCGCAACCAAACACTTCTGAAAACGCTGAGATTACAGGTCAATTAATAATCCTAGACTCTGTTGCATGAGGGTTGTTGTAATATTTTATAATACCTCTACTTCAGCATTTGCGAACTGATTGACCTTGATACATTCTTTCAGTTTTGGGATCAGGAAGAAATCCCAAAATGCCAGATCTGCTGAATATGACCATGTGGAACAACTACGATGCCGCGTTTCGAAATTACATATTCTACCTCCAGGTATTAGTGCAACAAAGAATTTTCATGCAACAAAATACACGAATTTGATTTCCTTCAGACTATTACGGCAAATAGCCTCCCAGATGCATAAAAAACCTGTGCATACCATTCTTTCTTAATGGTGGGAGTTTGTAGAATGAACTCGTGCCCAGCAACTCTTAATAAACCTCTGTCATGACTCTCCTCTTCAAGTGTTCCATTCGAAGCGTTTTATTTATTTTTTTTTCGACCGCGTTGGCAGTGGCGATTTCCAGATGGGCGTCTATAACTGTTCTTTTAGGGATCATAGAAGAACACCATGTTTCATCTCTCGGTGATGATCCGGGGCAAAAAATTTTACTTCGGCATTACTGATTAAGTCGCTAGCATTTGTAAAGTGATCAGCCAGTTGATAATTGGTTGAGGCTGTGAAGAGTATTGTTTGCTGGAAAACGAAGCAGGTACAATTCAAAGAAAGGAATGAGTGAACCAATGAAATATCAAAGATTCTGCCAATATAGTTTCAGGGATTTGCAAGATTCGACCAGTAGAATTTTAGTGGATTGCATAGGGGGAAAAGAACACGAAAGCTTGACCTTCAGGACCTTCAGGGTGGTAGGTCAATTGGATTGTCTGGGCCGAACCTTCTAATCCATAGATTTCTAACAGTAAGCAGAAAATAAGACAACTAAAAGAGGAAAAACGGTATAGTGAGGTGGATTAGTGAGTTCATGACACAAAACTAAAGAGCAGAAAGTTTAGGGATAGAAACAAAACACAAATTTTTGGGGCCAAGGACATCCGTATAATATCCATGAATTTAACATTTTTAGCATTTAAAAATCAGAAATTGTAGTAAAAAATAAAAAGTTATGTTTCAAAATATGAAAATAAGCTTAAAAATAATAAAATTAAAGAAAATACAGTTATTTATAAATAAAATGAGAATTTGGAGAATATGATATCGCTAGGGATAGAACAATGAACCACAAACTTGAGTCATAACGAAAACTTGAGAATGACATATGAAAATATATGAATGATATCCGAAAAAATTAATGTGGTAACAACTATTACAAAGGAAACTTAAAAGAAAACTTTGAACGCTTTCAGAATTTTTTGCGGGATGCGCGCACAATCACGTTCCGAATTATTATTTTATTTATATAGATTTATAATAATTAAATGTAACGTATAATTTTAATGCAAATTAATAATTTCATTTAACTTATTGAATATTAAATATAACTTTCTAAATAAATCTTATTTTATATTCCTAGAAATTTCCGAAGTATTAATTTAGATACCCAGACTAGAAATCGAGAGTGTATTACTTACTGTACTCATCCGACTACTACTCTATATGACATCCGGCCCTCCAGATTTCATCTACTCGTAAGCTTCGTAAACACGATGAGACTTAATGAGATACTGGCGGCACACCTCCAGTAGTAGATTTCTCCTAAGCTCCTCCTACATCAAAGCCCAGAGAAAACAACGGGTGGCTCCTTCAGCTACTTAATCCTTAACAATAATCTATAACAACAATCAATAATCTATATCGATGACCAACCTAAATCACACTGCAGGAGGTTCATAAAAGTGAAAAAAGAAATTCAGCAAATAAATGAATGGATGCTGTTTTGAAAAAATACAATTTCTAAATTCAAAACTCTTTAAAAAAACTTACATTACCGTAAGTTCAAACCTTATCATCATAAATATAATTTAATGTTTCGTATTTTTTTTTTTTTTTTGAATGCCTGATTCCAATGTACACAAAAAATGATATTACATTTTGTTTTTGACTATGGTGGCACAAAATTACCTATTTTGTTGAGTAAATGGTAAAAACTTTTTTCAATTCTTATTAATTTTACATTTATTATTTTAAAAAATTTTACATTGTAATGGTAGTTACTAATATATTTCCAAGATAAATCATATGAGATTTTACTCCAAATAACTTGTATCTGTTCAATAAAATAGTTTGTATGCATTTAATAAATTTTTATGAGAAATAAAGTAAAAATATCTTTAAACTTAAATTTTTAGATGGGATTTAGAAGATTTTAGATAGGAGACGATTTTTCGAAATAGGGTGCATAAAATAGCTACATAGTTTTCTGATTTATGATAAAAAAACATTTATATAAGTATATCTAAGACATTTTTCTTTTTTTCTTCATACTTTTCTTGAGTTTCAAAAATCTAATTATCTTGACTTTGGCGAACCTCCTACTTTCAAAAACTGGACAATGACTGTAAAGTTTGGGATGCATTTTCGAAGAATACTTGTATGCCTTTCTAATGTCACCTCATACAGAGAACTTTCGATCATATATGAAGTACATTTATAATAAAATTACTATTAGTGCTATACGGCTATTCCATAGAAACGGGTGTGATACATTGGACTACTTTTTATCAACTGTTCTATTAAAAATATAGTATTTCAAATATATATATATATATATATATATATATATATATATATATATATATATATATATATATATATATATTAAAATCTGACTGTGACTATCTATCTATATTTGTATGTATGTGCGTCTATCTCTTCGCGAACCGCTGAGCACAGACGAGCGCCGATGGTACCAAAAGACGCGACAGTCATTTCGCCCATTCCAATTCGTTTCATAGTTGAGTTGGCGTCAAAAAGTCACAGCGTTATTTAATCTTGGCGTTGTTATTGCCTAAATTGGGTATTCCGAGTAAGATAAAAACATATCTACGCTATTAAAATTCAAGTTTAAAGAAATATATTCATGATAATTTGTATGTGTATAAGACTATTTTCGCATTTTCTAAATGCTGAACCAATCTTTTTATAGAAAAATATTATTTTTTCTGTTTTATTATCTTGGCGAGATTTTTTTTTTCAGTAAATATAAACGCGCCACGTTCTATCAAATTTTTGTTTGTATTTAGCTGTTGCCATTTCTTATACAAAAAGTAACTTGTTGTTATAGATATTCATATATTAACTAGATGTCTATTATTTGGTAGATATAATTTTTATACTTTATCTTGATGTTATTTTTATTTTTAAAAAGTTAAAAGTCACCATGTTCCATCAATGTTTTTATAAGTCACAATTATTAATTTTTAAATAAAAACTAATGCGCTGTTATATGTTTTCCAATTTAAAATGTTATTTATATACAAGCAAGTCATATCATTCATGATTAAATACAACAAATAAGTGATTGACTTAGGTACAGGTCCAGTAGTGATTTTTAAATTTGGTGCAATTTACATTCATTTCTAGAAATTATAAGAGATACGCTAATTGCCGCTTCAGAATGACGACTTCTGACTTCATTATGACACGTCGGTGGCCTGTGAAATAACTCAAATACAGTAGAGTAGCACCCAAAATGTCTATAAAATTAGGTTAATAAATTTAAGTCACAAGAAAACGACAGACTCCATGAAGTGGAAGAAATAAATGCGCTCAGATCGTGAACAGTAAAATTTCAACTGCTTGAAATAATTCAATTTTAGTTATTTCGTGTTTAGTTTTCGTATTGAAGATTAATGAAATTATTTTAAAGACAACTTACTTTACTTTAAAGAAGTCAAAGATTTGTAAGTATATAAGATTTTGTTTTTATCATTAAAAAGCCCAACAAGGCTGTGCTTGGCAAATTTGGCGAAATTACTAGCGATAATTACTAAAACACAAATGTATTCACATGGTTTTCTTTGCTTTTTTTGGCTACTTGAATTAAGGCAGATTGGGTACAGATGCATTATAGACGCCGTGTTTTATCGTCGCCAAATTTGGCGATTTTTTGGTGGTTTTATGGAGTTATGAGTGGGTTAGTGTATTTGCCCCGACTTGGTGGTGGGGTAAGGCATCTCCAATATGTTCTTGCCTCCACCCCCATTAATGCACCTGATTTCTGACGTCAGTATCCGGCACTGTTCGAGAAATTTGCATCTTAGCTGTTCTTTTGGTTTGCAGTCGCCTAGGTCAGGTTGTATTTTTTTTTTATCACTTTCTGTGATTTATTAATTTAGTTATGGCGGGTGTAGTTATTTCGGTTCTCACTATTTTTGAAATTGTTAAAAAATATCAGGACATTCTTAGGTATGAGGTGGGTTTTGCATTTCATTCTAAACGCCAAGTGTGTATGGACAACAGTATTCCAAATCTGGTAAAAAAGAATTATTTCAAAGTTTTTTAAGGGAGGTAGGAGTGTTGAAGAATGATCGTGGCGATACCCTTTCCAATTTACATCTGTTATTAAATTTATTTTGCGTTTTTTTATTACAAGGAGGGGGGGTTGAGAGGGGAACCCCCCCTCACATGTTAGATTTTTTATAATATTAGTGCATATTAAATTTTTATACATTGTGTTTATTCTGTTGATATATATCATAAATATTACTAAGCTGTTGTTTATTTTTTAAATAATGTATAAAATAATAATTATTATGCTAATTTTATTTTACTAATGCTATAAATTGTTAATCTTTTTTTTTTCTTTAAAGTTTAGTTTTTTTAATGTTGTGTTTCAAATATGACATGTGACAACTGCCATGTTTTTTTACTTGGCGATTTTCCAAAACACGTGTTTTTCTGTTGGTCGCCAAGAAAACATGGTGGACGGGGCCGGCGTCTATAATGCATCTGTTCCGCAGATTGCGCCTTTGTTTTAGAATTATATATTCTTATTTAATTAATCCAACCGATTAAAAAACCATTTTATTGCTTCAATTTTTATCTATTTTTATGTTTATTATTAAAAATGTTATATGTTTGAATCAATGAAATATTTCAATATAACTAATTATTTCAGTTCACCCTCACTCCACCCCACCACCATTATCACTAACTACACCAATGACATAAATTTATAGATATCATCCCTATACATAAAATATAGTCCGTTTGTGCGTGTTTGTTTATTGAATATTACGGTTTATTGAATTTTCCAAATTCTTTGATATCCTTAAATATTTACTGTCTAAATTAAGAGTTCTTCTCTATCACGCAGAATGAAAATCTATGGAAGTAAAACTCGAATGTAACAACATGCTTTTGTTACGATTTTTCAAAATTTAATCAATATTTGACTTAAACATTTAATAACATCACAATTTAAGAGATCAAAAGGGTCTATAACATAAAATAACTAACATAAAGTTGTCGTATGTCTTATGTATTTTAAGCCTATATTATAAATCCAATTCTTTAAATTTCTTAAAAAATCCAACTAATTCATTTTGACAATTTCTTGGTGTTCTATTACATCATAAAAGGGACCTCTATTTTTTACACGAAAGAAAAGAAGGTTAAAACTGGGTATGTAACAAATAAAAATTAATAAGAAATGTTTTTGAAATAAATTTTCACAGTAAATACATACATGCATGAATATCTAAACCATGTTGAAAATTACCCATGTAGTACAAAAAGTCAAGTCTTGGAATTAAGCATTATTAAGCTGAGATTTCCAAATGTAAATACATATTTATACTTGGGATTCTCTGTTGTTTATAAACTATCATATTTGTCAATAATCTGCAGCATAAGAATTTATTTATTTTTATAAATTTGTTAATCTATAGTTGTTGATTTAAATCTTAATTAGAAAAGTTTTCTACCCAGACTGATGGCTGGGTGCGAAGCAGCTAGTACATATATATATATATATATATATATATATATATATATATATATATATATATATATATATATATATATATATATATATATATATATATATATATATATATATATATATATATATATATATTACGAAGCAATTATAGCACCTAAGGAAGAATTTTACAAAATATTAAGAATTTATGTCTCTTTTTTGAATGTTTAAAAAGGTATATACTGTTACGGGTGTGACAGTTATGTCACAATATTATATTCATTATAGATAAAGTAATAAAAAAGAAGTTCAATTTGTCATACCCGTTACGATGAAATGGACATTTAACTAAATTTATCTATAGAAATAAATGAATTTAAGTTAGAAATAAGTGTACTTATTATACTTATTATTTTAGTAATTACTAACGAGTCACAGGGTAAATTATTTTAATGAATGTAGTTCAATGATAGGCAGATCATTTAGATTGAGTTTTGCTATGTATTTTGCAATTCTAAAATCGGTTATAATCTATTTTGTCAAATTAACTAGCTAAAAAACCCTAAAATAGATTTGGCGGTAGATCTTTTAACCACCAAAATTTTATAACAGACAACACATCCTACATGATAAAATCTAGCAAAAAACACATTTGTTGAAATTTAATTAAATGTTTGAGTAACAGTTCATTATAGATCCAGTTGTAAAAAGTCTGTGTCTTACATCAAAAATATCGCTAATATAATAATTTAACTTTCTTCTCAATAATACTAAAGAAAAGCTCTATTCTTTTAAATGAAGTTTATTTTCATTAATGGACAGTCAAAAGCAATTTTCTGTCACGGTTGTACATTATCAACATCGATAATCTTTATAAATTATCTCAAATGTATTCTTCAGATTTCAGATTGTTCTATCAGAACTTTCCTTCTAAAAATTATCCTAAATTAATAAAATTCTATAGTGATCTTTACGTGATTATATGTTATTAATGGAAATACAATCGACATACGCCCTAAAGTAGATGCATTCAATTAATGATTTACATTTGTTCGCCGCACATTCCGGGCGTGGCATTCCAAATGTTACCTTCTTAAAAAAGGTTTTGGCTCTGAAATTCCTTATAATCACCAATTGTAGAGTAAAAGTTGTAATTTCTAAATGAAGAATGTGATATTTGGGATTTCAGTCCACATAGAGATGGTGTTGGTATGTCAGTAGGATGGCTGTACTTTCAAATATGTATTAATTAAGTTATAGATGTCTGACTTAGTTATGCCCCTTCTTTTATTTCTTTCGTTCATAATAAATGTTAGTTGTTTGATTATGAGTAAACGCTTATTTTGAGAAACTCCATAACGAATAATGGGCAGGGCTTCGAAATGGAACTGAACCCAAAACCGAAAACCGGAAATACCGGTTTGGTATTTTGGTCGGAATGATAACCGGAAATGAACAGAAAGAATATCGTTTTATTTCGGTTCCATATATCTTCAGTTAATTTCTTACTGTAACCAACTAATCAATATTCTGTAATTTAACGTCAACCATATAATTATCGTTGTTACAAGTACATTGTTCCTGGAATTCCTGTTAAGATGTTCACTAGCACTCTTCTGTTCCTGATTGCATGAAACTAGTTGAAGAAGTTAATTCAGTTCAATGTTCAGTTATGAAATGCGATTTTGCCAATGCTCGCCTTTTTCTGCTTATCGCTCTTATCACACATGCTGATTAATTGTATAAACTCACGTACTGAACCGATTACAAAGAGTATAAATACTTCTAAATTTTGATAGAATTACAGTTTTGTTCATGATAGAGTTAAATTTATAGTACAAATAAGAAAATACCCAAAATAAAATTATTTATTCGTAACTGAACCAAAAACCGAAAACCATCATTTCTGATCGGAAAACGGAACTGAATTGATGTATTTTTTTAGTTGAATCTGAACTGGACCCGGGACGAAAAACATTGCGGTTCGAAATCCTGATATTGGTGTTATTTCAGGTTCCGTTTTCATAGAAATAAATGTCCATATTACCATCAGCAAATATAGAAAAAGATTGAAAAATTGAGTTGATTTTATTTTCAAGACTGCTGCATATTTAATGCAAGCGATCTCGAATCACTTCTAAATCCAACTTGCTCGAAGCTGTCTACATTCAACTTTATCTATTTCTGCCTATCTTACGTTATCTATACGTTTATTGTCATATTCTAGAACATAGGTCTTACTTTTTTATATTTTTTCCTGGTGAATATTCAAATATATAGAAAAGAACATTCAATTTAACTGAAAATGGAGAAAATATTTTGAATGCCATAAAATACTGTTTACACGTTGAAAAGATCATAATTTTATCTTTGGATTTAATTTGAACTGGAACTAATGGCTTAAACACAAATTTGAACCTTTACTGGATAATTTTCAATCCTTGAACGAATTTTTTCTCAGTTGTTAGTTCTTGTTCTATGTATATATATATATATATATATATATATATATATATATATATATATATATATATATATATATATGTGTGTGTGTGTGTGTGTGTGTGTGTGTGTGTGTATGTGTGTGTATGTGTGTGTGTGTGTGTGTGTGTGTGTGTGTGTGTGTGTGTAATTTTCACAGCCCAAATAAAAATGTGACATCCGGTAACAAACTTCTTTTCGGAAACAGGATATGTGAAAGAATGTGCATAACAAGAGAATATAGAGAATATAGAGAATTTAACAGGTTTTCCTTTTACTACTTAATATATTTTCGCTTACTAGCAGAAAATGCAAAATATTTATAGAAAGATTGTGTTGTAAAATATGTAAATACATAAGAAATAAAAGCGAGAAATATTTTTAAGAGTAAAATATTTACATGTCTATATTTTAAGATATAAGAAAGAAAGTCAATATTTTATCATCTAAACATATTTTATTTATGAAACAGTCGATAAACTCTGGTTAAATGCCATGTATAAACGCTAAAACATTTCTCTAAATATTGAAGGAAAAATATCTAAAATATTTGATACAGTGCGTTAATATGTATTTCATACATTTTTGGAAAAAGTGAACTATACGATAAATATTTGGTAAACACACTCAATAAACAAACTCAATAAATGAAAAAAGTTTTGCTCGATTCCTAAAAATCGATCTATTTCGAATTGGAAATGTACTAAATTTAAAATTGCGTATTTTTATTTATCTATAAATTTTGGTCTGTTGGAAAGACGAGATTGAGATTCGGTTAATTATTAATTTTCTTAAAGTGGAGGCCTTTTTGTGAAGGATATTTAGATTATATGTAACAACGAAATGATTATATTGTATTTAAGATTTAAATAGAGGATTTAGTATTAGATGGGATATAAGACAAGCGTTTTTTCAGAAAAGTTGCAAGAAATTCGCATATTCTTATGAAGACCCAAGACATCTTTATTTTTCATCATACTTTTGAGTTCCATTAATCTAATTATCAAGATCTTGATGCTCCTACTACGATCAAGAATTGCGACAATGACTGCATAAGACTTGTATCTTTGTTTCGAAAAACTTGTATATTTTTTAATGTTCTTTCATAAATAATCATAGCAGTCATCAATATAGTACATTAGTTATAATTGCCAGTATATTCCATTCAAAATTCATAGCCTTGGAAATTTCCAGAAAGAATAAAATATATCATAATTAAATATACATAGTGGGATCAAAGTAATTTTGTTTTGTGTTTAATTCAATTCTTTTTTGTCAGAATATTTCAAAACAAAACTTTTTAAAATATATTTTTAATCTTTTTTTGTACAGCTCTATATTATTATTTACAAAACTACTATTTCAAAGCTACTTTCTCCGTTTATTTATATAAAAAAAGGTTTATATTAATAACTGACTTAAAATTACGAAATCTTGACAAAAAATATGGCAAATTTCATGCGAATTTACAAGTAAAAAGACGAATGGTTGTGAGATTTTTTAAAGATATGTAACAATCAATGGTGGTTTTCCTTTTTTTGCCATACGATGCGCAATTAGTGACTGGGATTTTTGACCCTATTGTTTAACTCCTTAACCATGGAATATATTTGAGAAAAATTGCCAAAAAGGGAAATTATTTTTCTCTTTAATTTTGTTAGTTATTATTATGAATATGTTAGAAATAGATTATTTTTGAAAAATAAAACCTTTACAGGGAATAACTATAATATATTTAATATTTTCACATATATTGGAAATGTTAATAGAATACAGTAATTTTTGCTCAAATTATAGCAAAATAAATCAAATGACATAATTTTCAAGATAAATATAATAGACTAAAACAACAATATTATTCTGTATATCAGCTGTCATAAATTGCATGTAACTCAGATTGAATTGAATTTCACAAATTCTTTACAGAATCCAACTAATGGTGACATATGACGCGAATCTGCCAACCTTTTTCTCTGGAAAGTATCGCCAATTATTGGGAAAATATTATATTGCATATTATGCATTACACGACCAAAGTTAGGTCTTCACGGATTTGAAACACCAATTTTTCTCTACTCCGATCTCAGGTCAGCTTTTCAAAATTAGCACATGCATACATGAGTTGTTGCCCTAAGTGAGTTCGGGTGTTGCATGTACGGGTTTAAAATCAATCCTAAACACCAAGGATCGCACCATTGTTCAACCTCGGGTTGGGATGACAGTAGAGTTATGGCCTTCCGTGTGAATAGTTAAGTTCAAAACCGCTGATTGATAGATGTTTTTTTAGGCAATTAGAATCACAGGATTTCTTGGGTCTTCAGACTTTTCATGTAATTATACACAAAAACTAATTGCATTAAGTCGGCATGACATGAGAGAGTATCAGATATTGAGTTCTTATAATTAGCCTCGTGTTATAATAAATTTGCAGTAACCCAGCAAAGCTTAAAATTTGAAGTGCACTAAAATCAAATGCTCATCTACGTAACAACGTAATACTGGTGTAATTTTGTCCCAAAGTTTTAATGATGTTTCGATATTATTATGCAACTGCAAACGCTTTCATATGCCCAACCATAAAGAATTTAATAGGGGATTGAAAAACGTATAACATTCTGATCTATTTTTTTTCTGAAAATTTTAAAAAGTCATTTTTACTGCAAAAAGTGTTAAATTAAAAAATATGAAAAGAAAAAACTGCATTTTAATTGGTCAAATTTTATTTTGATAAAATGGTATAAATGTAAGTTATAAAATATTTCTATTTATTAAGGAACAAGAAGCTAGAAATTGCAAGGAGAGAAATCAATTCAAATATTTTTTAATCTTATCCCTTTAACAATTACCGATTAAAGTTTCTATAGACATCAATTACTGGAGCATATTCAGCACATTTAATCATATAGTGTTTGTTAGGGCTTTTGTGGATAATAGCAAAGGAGGGGATGTAAATAACAAATGGTATCAGAAAGCATATTTCTTCTTTCTTTTAAAAACTTAATGTAAAAACATTCAATGTTACTTCTAGTTTTCCATTCTATATTCACCTGTTGTACTATGTAATACCGAATTCTCTGCCTACTCTTCCTCTCTATGACTGCTACCTTAATATGCGGGTAAAACTGTTTACATTTTATTATTTATAAATTCTATGTCTATCTTGAAAATCGAAACTACACTCATCTTACACCCCTTACCTGTGACGAACTAGAGAAAACTGTAACATAAAAAATTATATTTAATTTTGCTCGTTATCATCAGATTGTTAGAAATAGATTATTTTTGAAAAAATAAATAAATGGAATAATACTATTTTCAATATTTTCACATATATCGGAAATGTAAACGGATTACAGTAATTTTTGCTCAAAGTACAGCAAAATAAATCAGATGACATAATTTCATGGATAAATATAAGAAAGTAATGCTACAATATTATTATCTATATTATCTTTTATAAATTCCATGTCCTTCAGATTCTTTTGAATTTCACAAATCCTTTGCAGTATCCGACAAATAGCGACAAAGGACGCGAAACTGCCGAAAAATTATTTCTATCTATTGGGAGAATAGGAAATTGAATGTTATGCGTTGGACGAACCGATTTCGGGCTTCACGACATTGAAATGTTGTTAATTAAAAATGCCGTGCATTAAAAAATGTATACATTTGTGTAGCCAAAAGTGAGTTAGGGCACCACAAGGCAAGGGGTTAAATATCAATAAAGTTAATTCACTTAGAATACAACCTGGCACCTCGGTGTTATAATTGAGAATTTTACCTTCAAGACCTATAAGATTATAGTGCAACTGAATTCTATGTTCCGAATCCTCAAATTCTGACTTTTCTAAGATTAAGCAAAAAATTACAACGATCAGATAATAAAACATCTAAAGTTTAAAGAAAGATATGTGTTGGATTAATGAGTACAAAACACAAAAATCTAGAGAGGAGAAACATCAGGGCTAGGAAAGACACAATGTATTTGTGGCCAGGGACATCAGTACTCTGTGAAGGCGAAAGGTAGAATGGATGTTTTTGTGATATCAAGCGATTAAATAGGCCTTGGAAAGACCATTCAAATATCAGAGAATAGACCAATGAAATTTCGCGAACTAAAAATATTAAATAGGAATACAAGAGTATGATGTATGGTCAAATTTATAAAATTATAAAGATTTTATCTTATAATTTATAAAATTTTATACTTTTTTAGTTTAATTTAGTAAGAATAATTTTTAATAAGGACAAAACACAAAAATAAAAAAACGCACGAATCCAAGTAATGAAGCCATTGAAATTCAATGAGTAGGCTGTTAGAAACTCAGAAAAAAAGGCAATAGGGATAAGTGGAGGAGTCCTAGCTACGTTCCCAGAAGAACACCAAAAGAAAATTATATAATAACTCTACCAACATATATGTAAAGATGAAAAGGAAATAATAATGGTGAAACAATCGATGATTATTAACATCCGAACACCATACAAATGACTTAGTACATCGTGGTACCAAAATGGATCCATTTAGATCAGTTATCAAGAATCTTTCTCTAATTTTTCGGAAACTTGTACAAGGCAAAAAACAGAAAAATAAATACTTTGCACCTTTTGATTAGACAGATAAAAATAATAAGAGTTTTCTACTATAACTTTATTATTTTGTTATTTCTTGAGTCAACTAAAGTCAGTATCTTTATATGCTCTACATGTCTTACAAACTATGGCCATGGTTATTTCCTCGACACTAATACATGTCTATATCTATGTAAATTTAATTAGGTTATCTATAATGATGTAATTATATGACTTATTTTCGAATTGTCACCTAAACTACGTTTAAACTTAAAAACGCAGCTTGATCAAAGATTAAACAGAGGGTCAGCAAAAATTTCATAACAAAATTTAAACATAAACAGTACAAGTGAAATATAAGTGTATGAAAAGGAGTTTTTAAGCTGTGAAAATAACTATGAATGAGACATAAAACATACAGTGTTCTATTATTCATAAATGTTGAAATATAAAATGTTTTAATATCACGAAAACGGCTGACATTTTATATAGCAGGAGTTTATAGATTTCATCTCAGAAGAAATTTTCTTAAAGCTGCACTTATTCCAGGCCGAACTATTTGTTTTCGAGTTAGCCTACTTGAAAAACATTTCATCCTTTATCCAATTTAATGCACGCGTTCCGTTTTCGATACACGGGCTTAAACCGTGCACAATAATCAGGTCTTATCTAAGTTCTGGGGTATAGGAAAATAAACAAATGCGATGGCGAATTGATTTTCCATAGTTGTTTCGGTCTTGCAACAGGCACAGGAAAATTTAGATACCATTGTGCGTCGGTGAATAAACTTCCTGTGAAATAAATAATGTTGATCGAAACCACTGGAACTCAACCATAAAATAGAAACAAGCTAATCGATATAATTCACACAATATTCAAAAAGTGTGACTGATAAAAAGGAAAATAAAGAAGTAAAAAGTAAGTTAGAAAAAGGGTTTGATTAAAATCTGTCCGTTTCTTTATTTTCTTTTAGCATGCAGATTTTGGTTTGGCTTAGAGCTTTACGGTATACAGCGTTTTTTTATGTGTGCTTATTAGTCGTTTTCGAATAGCTACGAAATCCCCTGATGATCCCGAAGATGAGATTCAAATCCAAGAACTCCGGTACCGAAGAACACACTAAATATTCAGCCATCGTTTGGCATAGTATGGTCGTTTCGTTTGTTATTCTCTAGCTACTGAATAATCTTGTATAATACTCTTGTAGCTACTGAATCTGTTCTACTAAGAAGGGTCATAGAAGATATCATTTAGAGCGTAGAGATTAAAATATTGTCACTTCCAGCATCTATTTCTAATGTTTATGGAGTTTTAATGAAAAAGAAAAAAATTACTGAACAGCCCAAAACTGATATAAGCATGTGCATGCAAATCCCTATATAATAATAGCTTAAGTTATCTGTCCGACTGCCCTCAAATTTATGAAGCGGTACGACCTGGAGTGAATAGAGGCATCCATATTGCACTCTTGATGAGTTAGGGTTAGCAAAATTCAAAGAGAGCAAAGTTTATCTTCTCCTAAACTATCGACCTTATACTAAAATAAATTGCTATAAATATGCTTCGTATCACAGATAAAAATACTGTCGTCTTTAAAACGTTCGAATACTACTCCTTCCCCCTTTTCGAGCCTTTAATGCCATTATTTCGAGACCTATTTTCCCCGGTTAAGAGCAGGCGATTAAATTGATTACATAATAAATAGGTAAAAATAACATTTTTTTCTAGCTTTATGACGTCATTCCATATTATTTAATAATTTCTTATTTTAAAATATTTAATTATCGTCTTCATTATTTTAGTAAGTTTTATCTCTGAACTTAGATATGACGTAAATTGTTTTCTTTTGTATTTGGCTTAAATAATAGCTTAGGTACATAAGTGATAATTTTAAATTGAATCATAGATTTTTGTTACAATAAACATTTTATCACCCGTAATAACAACAAACTTTTCTCATAAAAGTCTAGGGGTCGATCTCACCAAAGTCATTAAACAGCTAACCACGATTAAGCTCTGTTTAAACAAAACATTGTGACCCACCATTGGTTGGCGCCATGAGTTAATGTTGGTTAGCCGTTAAACGACTTTGGTGAGACCGGCCCTATATATATCAAGGAAGCATCTGTTTAATTTTCTATTAATACAAATATTTATACAAATAAATATTTTCTTTTATATTAATAGTCTAGTAATACATTTTCATAGGGTGTTTTATAATTCTGGAAAATTAAAAATTTTAATGATCCCTTCATATGAAAAGCTATATGCTAGTTAAGAGATGATTAAAATGTTTATTTAATCCAATTTAAAGGTTTATTTATGTCCAATTAAAAATGTTTACTTTTCCTTGATAGCTGTCGTTTTACTTGTAATATGTATGATATTCGTGTTCCCCCCCACACACACAAAAAAAAGAAATAAATTATAAAAGGTAATATGTCCATGAGAAAATGCATAGTAAATAACTTTAATCACAGTTTATCAGCTACTGGAAATACGGAAATTGCAATCTTGCATTAGAAAGAAAGCTGTACTTCCTCAAACGCAACAATTTCTTTACTTATTGCATGACATTCGATGGACCCAAATTGCTCATTGTACAACAAAAACTTTCGCGAAGGAGTGTAAGGAGCCAGTACATTCGTTTCGTATTCGGCACTGGAATAATCAAAGCTTCTCCAATACAGGAAGAGAGTTGAAGTACGAATTGTGAATATTTCACCCAACATGCTGAAAACAGCTTATTGTAAAAGATGGTACAAAAGTTGAAACAATGTATAAACATTCCAATAAGTACTATAATACCGATTATAATGGGTTTATATTTGTTTGTAATTACTTTATATCTTTTCTCTATGATTTTTCTAAATTTCTATATCTTATGCCACTTAATTAATGTAGTTCGAATAACACCTTATATTTGTTAATACTAGAGCCAAATATTTAAATTTTTAGAAATATTTGCAAATTATTAGAAAACCTTTGAATGATAAGAGGCTACAACTAAATATTTCTATGGTGGGAGGTTGTTAGTACTTAATCTCGTTTAAATTTCAATGATTTTAATAAGATACTAATTAGATATTTGAATGCTTATTTCCAATTTGCACGAGTTATTGATTTCCAATGCATCTTTTCGATCGGTTTTGATCATTTTCGTGTTAGGAATGATTTCATGCTAAGTTAACAGGTCAAGAAATTCTCTTCATACGTGTATTCTAAATTAAAACTCATATAGTGTGAGGTTATATAATCTTTATTTACTTTTTCTCAATTTCTCTTCAAATTAAACAATTTTATTTACTAGATATAAATTAATGTCGTTGTAATATAAGATATTAATATACATATAGAATTTAAACAAGATTCATATGACATATCATACAGTACCTTCTAAACTGTTTTAGTCACATCTGTAATATAATTAATATTAAAAACTAAAGTTAAATTAAAATTTAAAAAAATAATTTTTATTAGAAAAGAGATAGCGAATCTATTGCAAGTGTCTCAATAGGTGGCACAAGACAGCTACACACATGCTATATTTATACCAATTATTTTTATTCAATTACTTTCACTGAAAACAACATTAAAAAATTCCGTCAAAGGCGGATACTGTATGAATATGTAATACTAAATAAATTTATTTTGAAAATTAAAATAAATATTAGGTGAAACATCTTCAAGATACCGATTTTACTCACAAAAAAATTAAATAAATATTTGGATTTTATAAATTCATCTAAATTTTCATAGTTTAAAATTAGAAACATCTAGCATTAAATACCGTTGTCTTAATTTTTTTATTTACAACAAAAGTGTCCGCTTTAGGACAATTTACCTTTGTATTAGACAGAAATAATTTTAAAATAATATTTATACAACTTACGAGTTAATAATTAAACAGCAAATATTAAAAAAAAAATAGAGCAATTTGTCGCAATGTCACGAGCTACTATAATGACCTTCCCACTCATTTTCATGTTTACAACAGCCAATAGACAAACAATAAATTTCCGTTTCATTTGAAGCTAAAGCCAGAATTGTAGTAAGTTTAGATGTGCCCTGCTGCTTGAAATCGCCTTATAGTACGATAATTTTAAAGCAAATCAGGGGACAATTTTTAAAACAAATAAAAAAGTGACACATTATAAACTTGTAAAATAATAAACCTTGAAAACTTTAACTGGCACACTAAATAAAAACAGTTTGCCACACTGTATTAGATATATTCAAACCAGAAATAACTTATGAACAATGTTCATACTGTCTATGTATATATACGCTATTTATTTTAATGATTTATTTAACAAACTGATATATAACAATGAGCAATGTAAAAATTACATCTTGTTGTTAAGTTATATAAAATAGTAACACATATAAGAATAACATCTAAATATATTCCAATAAAATGCATATAAGCCTTCTTCCGCTTGACAGAAGCATCTCAGCCTCTTTGACAGGAGCTTTTACTACAAGAAACTAATCACCGATTTCCGGAAAGGTGAGTTTCCCAAATCGTTTAGCAGCTGGTATCAGAAATAAATCACTTGTGTAAGTTGAGGATACAATACGTTAATCTGGGTAAAGCTTAAGCTCGTTTGAGACAGCTATGCAGCAGAAAATGGGATTCTATTGTAGAGTATTTAACAGATAAACATTAATGGAGATTCTCATACTAATCGATCGTGATACGAACAAATCGTAGGGAGATTGAGAAAAGCACTAAAGTCAGTTATATGCCATTACTAAAATTTATCGTTACGGCAAATTGTTTAGAATTCCATTGCTTCGCAACTAATTAATTGAATTTGTTTTGCATGGACAAAAATATTCTTCACACTTTTAAGTAATACAGACAAAGGAAAAAAGATAATGTGTTACGCAAAAAAAAAAAAAAAATATATATATATCCGACGTCGGCATGAATTCAAGAATGAGTCCTACAAAAATAATTTTCAGTGATAAAGCTAAAAAGTTTACTTTTTTGTACAAAGTTCAATTTGCTTGGTTACGAATTCATTTTCTGGTAAAATTAGTAAAGTAAGCTAAGTAGGTTTTCATTAAAATGCAATGAAGATTTGATCTTCTATCCATCCAAAGCATCCAGATAGGCGATCTATCTCCCGAAACGAATGTAAATTCTAGGCTTCCCACTTGCATTGAAAACGACGCAATATATAAATAATACGGGTAGATCTACAATCGTTATCACTCGCCGCATAGGTCATCCAACCACTAAAAATAAAGTTCAGAAATGTATAAAGTTGTCAGAAAACTCTCCATGATGACTCTTGCTACTCCTTCCTTCAAGTTAGCATTTCCTCAAAATCTTTTCTAATCCCCATTCTTCTTTTCAACTATATATTTAATTTCTCTCTTTTTATTATTAAATAATATGAAAAATATATAAAATAAAAAACCAAAAATATTTTTTAAATTTAAAAATAATGGCGCATGCATCTACAAAATTATCTCTATCATTCCTTAAACTTTCCACTTTAAATACTTTTTCCTTTTATCATTTTATTTGCTATCTAGGAACAACTGTATTTAATCTTTAATTTAATTTTTAAATTTTTAAATTTAATTTCTCATATATGTAAAATATATTTCCTGACGCTCACCTTGAATTAAACTATCCACTCTCATGACGGGGGATACGACTCCAAGCTAAGGCGCCCCGAATAATCGACTACTATCCACCCACACCTTTTTATTAGTGGTTGGAAGACTTTTGCGATGAGTTTTAGGTCGTAACTTTACCTAAAATTTCATTCCAGAGCTGTGGTAGCTCAGTCGACAAAAGCAACGCTCTAGTAACTGGAGAGTTTCGGGTTCGGAGCCAGAGGAGGCCAAAGATCCGTCTTGTTCGTTGAAGGTGAGTTGGGCATGTAAAATATGTTCGTGATCGCAATGTCCTTCAAGTTCTCAATCAATACCTCTTGGGGTGGCAGATCAAGCCTATGATTCTTCTGCTTGGCCCCTGCTTCTAAATTACAACGACCCACTTGAAGATGAAATCATACTTTCACCCTTAAGGGTGAAAAAATGATTTCATGTTGATTCTTTTAAAACGAAAAACTTATTAAAACGAAAGTTGTAACCCTTTGCATTAGTACGAAAAGTGTATGGCTCAATCGTGCTTCGTGTGACCAAGCGGCACAAAACAACAACAACAACATTTCTTTCGCCAATTCCCAGCATTAGGATTGGCTCCTGAAACCTAGATCGCAATCCTCTGTCGCTTTCTTCCTCCGCTTGGTTTTGTTCTAAGGCTCCATTTCGGATAGTCAAACAATAAGATGGCCATTAGTCGACTACCTTTCTCTTCGCGAATCCCTTAACTTATCTTTTAGACTTTGTAATTGCTTTTTCACTTTATAATTAATAATTGTCATTTATTACATCTTTTATCTATATTTAGTAATTTCTGGTACACTAATAAATGTTTATTTATATTGTATTACTTTTTCGAAACTCAGTAATCTGTTTACAAATTATGTACACCCTTGAATATTCTTCTATTTTTACCCTGTTTTGTATTTTCTCAAGCAGCTCAAAACCACAAACTCAAGCAACCTAATTATTTTTATTATTTTCCCATCAATTTTATCTCTGAAACTTTTAAGTCGTGTCAACAAAAATCAATATCCTCTTTGTCAGATTCCCAGTAAATCCTGAACTTGGCCCAAGAAGTTCAGTTTTCACCACTTGACGATGCTCAAGTCTTGTTTTATTGAGAATTTTTACACATTAGTTTCACGACTTAGACATTTGAATTACAACCATTAAAAATCTATTAAACATCATCACTACTGTGCTTAAATGCAATCTAAGAATCTATGTTAAAAGATAAATCCGGAAAAGTGACATAGAATAACGAACTGAAGCCATTTATTTAATTCTTTATACAAATAAGAAATAATGTGACTACAAACGAAAATGCATGTTTTTAGTAAGATTGTTTTTTTAAACACATGATAAGAAATTTTCCTTCTTAACAAAAATAATTAATTTTTTTTATAAAACGTTTCTAGAGTTTTATTAATTCCTTCAATTCTTCTTTTATCTCATTTTATAAGCTAATGCAATGTTAGAGTTTATGTACAGAGATAAATCCGGGAAAGTGACACAAAATAAAGAACTGAATCCATTTATTTCCTAGTTAGTATAAAGGAGAAATGATGTGACTACAAACGAAGATGCATGTTGCTAGTTAGATTGTTTTTTCTATAAGGTATGGTCCAAAATATTTTCCTTTTTAACAAAAGTGATGCAATTTTATAAACCGTTTCTGGAGTTCGATTGTTTAATTTATTCTTTTCTCTCATTTTATAGACTTATCAATAGTTTATATTTGTAACTTTCAAATAATTAAGAACATTTTTATTCATGATATTTAAGAAGCATGTTTAATATATTAATGCATGCAATTAATTCTATTTGAAATGTAGTTATTTTTACTCATTGTTAAACATATAAATGGTAATAGCTTTTCATCATTAAGGATCTACTGTGCCTGCTTCACAGTGATTAAATGTAATGTTAGACTTTAGGTAAAAAGAAAATCCGTGAAAGTAACATAAAATAAAGAAGTATAGCCATTTATTTCCATGTTACTACATAGAAGAAATAAAGTCACTACAAAGGGAAATATATGTCGGTATATAATTTGTGTTTTCTACCAGAACAAGCCCAATACTTTCTTTCTCAACAAAAATGATGTAATTTTTATAATACGTTGCTGGAGCTTTATTGTAACAATTTTTCGTTTATCTCATTCTATAAGATTAAAAAAGTTTATAGTTGTTGTTAGCAGATAGTTAAGAACACTTTCAGTTCATAATATTTAAGAAACATGCATTAATAGATAATTAATTCTGTTTAAAGTGTAGGCACTTATCCTATTAACATTTAGCTCTAGTAAAACCATGACATCTTAAAGCAAAAAGTAACTTTAAACTCGGTCATATTCAAAGGTCTTTCAATTGTTAATACACAAGATTCTGTGTTCTGCTTTACACTTTCTCCCTTTCTTACATTGTATTTGTATTTTATGTTTTCTGAAACCATATTTTGGTCTTTATAGTTCAGAGAATATAACAATAGTAAATACAAGAATATCTAGTGTTGAATTTAAAATTCAAAAGTTTTAAATTTCTTCTAGACATATCCTATATAATGCTGCTCTTGATTCACATATTCCCCCCCCCTATTCTTTATACTACTATCCTATATAGCCTCCCGTACTTTAGAAATTGGAAAAACAATTTTATACCTAAAAATAAAAGAATCAATAGCTACAGAAGTGTCGCATCTATTTTTTCTTTTAAGTTTTCTTAAGTTAAATAAATTTGAGTTACTTCTTTAAAAAAGTGAATCAAAGTGAAAAGTACTACGACACATCTAAGAATAAAAATGCTTTTTCAGTTTAAATATTCATCTGTTAGTGATAATTAATTTTAATCTCTTTGAAATGTTTACATTAAGTAAAAATACTATACTTCTTCTTTTCTACTACGGATGGAAAATCGAAACGGGGCTACACTTCCACTTTTATTACTTCATTGTAAACCCGTTCAAGCAAAAACAGTCGGAGAATAAACCATGAACACCACAGCTGAAAGAATAATGAGTTACCTACTTTAACGGGTTTTAAAAAAGATTAACTGAAAATATTTCTTTATTTCTGCTATACTTGTATTTCTTTCTTGACGAAAAGA
This sequence comes from Pardosa pseudoannulata, assembly GCA_032207245.1. NCBI lineage: Eukaryota > Metazoa > Arthropoda > Arachnida > Araneae > Lycosidae > Pardosa > Pardosa pseudoannulata. The sequence goes on from CM063505.1 coordinate 197,562,182, forward strand.
ACTTGTTAAAAATATATCAAGAATAACATATATCTAATGTCTCATTCTCCCTCTGTGTAAGAGTAAATATTTATTTTAAGAAGTAATTATTTGCTTTTCTTTTTCGGGGGGATATTTTATAAAATTACTTATTAAAAAAATTTGTGTATAAAAATAGAAATGACATATTGTAATGCTTTCTTTAAAAAATAATTTCGTAAAATGTATGTTTTTATGATTGAAAATTTAAGAAATAGATATTCGAAATTTAATTAGAATAATAATTTTAATATATAAAGGGTGTGGAGCATTTTAATTGCTGAAAATTTGACATCTTTTTCCCTTTTCCAAAACATACAAATTTTGATGTGACTTGTACATATATATAACTTATACACATTAAAAATAGTTTTATGATGCGGAGGAAAATAGTATTTGATATTTTATAAAGGTTAAAAATCATACAATGGTAATTTTTCATTGACACAAGTAGAGTCATTTGTCAGAAATTGGTAGCAGTACTGTACTTCCTTCAACTAACTCTCCAGTGTCTAGAATGTTGGAACCTTGATCCCTTGATAAGTGGAAAAGTATTTTGAAGTAGTAGTTTATTTCGGGTACCTGGGCACAGAGCGGAATCCCTAGCCTTGTTCGAGGAGTGACTCTTTAAGGTGTGCATCGTAAGATTATAACTATAATAGGGTGTGGGTATTACAGTATTAGAAGTAAGGTAATTAAAAATTTTAAAAAAATATTTACATTCGTAGATAGCATTAAATTACTGTTAATTAATGTTTGCTAAGTAGTCTTAGCTAACTTTATCATCTCGACATTCTCTTAAAATATATATGGTGTGACATGAAACGATCTAAACTACAAGAAAATGGACTGGTGTGATTCTAAACAAAAACTTGACTATTGATATAGAAAAAAAACAGGCATTAAGGCATAACCGCCTCCGATAGAAAACTTCTGGTAAAAATTGTATATGTTGTCTCAGTTTGGAGATAAAGAAAACGTGTCCTCTCTTATGAGTGTCTCAGTACGCTCTGTTGCTTTGTCTTTTTAACTCCGTAAAGAAACCTACCTCTTTCCTACGGGTCACACTTGTCCTCCTTTGTACCACTCCTCTTTTCTCCCGCCGCTGTGTGTCATCGCTCCTCTTTCCGACCATGTTTTAGATATACTGAACGTTTTACCAGTACGGCAAACCTCTTTCACCTGGATGCCGTTTGTACCCTCTTTTCCCTTTCTAACCATGCTTGAGATATATTGAACGTTGGTATAACGTTTCACCAGTACGGCAATCCTCTTTACACTCGGTTGCTCAGTGTACTATCATTTCCCTTTCCAATCATGCTTTAGATATACTGAATATACTGAAAGTTGATATAATGTTTCGCCTGCACGGCAATCCTCTTTCCAGACGGCTGTTGTGTGCCATCGCTCCTCTTTCTAGCCATGTTTTAGATATACTGAAGGTTTTACCAGTACGGCAAACTTCTTTCTACCTGGGTACCGTTTGTACGCTCTTTTCCCTTTCTAACCATGATTTAGGTATACTGAACGTTGATATAACGTTTCACCAGTACGGCAATCCTTTTTACACCCAGCTCTACATGTGTCATTGCTTCCCTTCCGAGCATGCTTTAGATATACTGAATGCTGATATAACTCCCCACATAACAATACCCATAGAGACATTCAAAAATCCAATTGTCAGTGAGGATCCTCACAAACAGTAAAATATTGGTCCTTACGTTTGCCCAAATGATAAATGTGTGACCATTGTCCATGTAAGAGCACTCGTTTATAACCATTATATTAACCTTAGAAAATATTTTAGTTTAAATTAAATAACTAACTCTGAAATTCATATTTTTCAGTCATTCATTCATTTTTATTATTTTCAAAATTTAATGTGCTAGTTTTATACTAGAACAAATAATATTCTTTCTGAAAATTGTGCACATAAATTACTTCTATTTATGTAAAAATCAGAGATTATATATATGTAAAATTTTTTTAAAAAGATAATATTTTGAATATTTTTCTCATGCTTGGAAATTTACAAAATTACTATGATAATTTTATTCATTAATAATTTTAATTATTTAAGTTTTAATTCAGAACGTTTTTTAAAAGAAGATCCAATAGCATTTAAAAATACATAAAAATGTACCCTTTTAATATATTATTAAAGACATTTTTACTATAAAATTTGTAGCGATTATTTTATGTAAGAAAATTGTGCTTCAAAACATTCGGGATACATAAATAATCTTAAAATCAGAGATTGAAATGTAATTTAAAAGTATTATAAATGTAAGTAGGATTTTTTCTTGTTATATTACATAAACATTTTTTTCATAAAATAAGTAGAATGTAAAATAATGTAAATAGTATAATATGGGAAGTTAAAATGTATAGATACATTTATGAATTTAAAAAATTTAATGATGATATTTTTTCAAAAATTAATAATTTAACGGTATTATATTTATCTTTAAGATGACACGTTTATAAGACTATTACAATTGTTTAAGCTATGCCTAAGAAAAGGAGTAAACTATAAGTGCAATATGGCTTGAATACAAATTATGAATAACTAAATTGAATTTCAAGAAATCAAATACCTAGCTTGATCTCAGAACTTTTAAGAAGTTTAAAAAAAATACGCATCTCGATTCATTTAGAAGTTTTCATGGGATGAATGGGCAGACTGAAATTTTTTATTACTTTTATGTAGAGATTGCAAGATAGATAAATGACGGAAATCGCGTAACTTGCATTTGCGTCTCTTGTAGAATTCAAATTTCTATGAAACCCCACAGCTTTAGTCAACTTCATAATTTTTATGATATATTAAAATAATTCGCATCTCGATCAGTTCAGTATTTTTTATGATATATACTTAACGTGTGTGTGAGATCCGATACCTTCATGCAAGGTAAAGCACGCACAAAAGGAAAAAAATGAAAATAAAATCTAATTTACATGGCGAAAAATGGGGAATTCCAATTAAACTATAATAATTTAATAATTTATTTATGGGTATAAGGGTTAGTTTAATGACTATATTTACTTTTATCTACAGATTAACCCATTGAAATTTATACTCCTAACCATGAGACACTCCTGGGGTGTTGAGTAGATCTCAATTTGCCACTCCACCTTGCCGACTCCAACCAAAGTAGTCGGTAAGCGCCCGGTGTTCAGTTAGCGCCACGAGAGAGAGAGCGTAGTGGATTAACGGACTTGAGAGGAATTTGGGAAAATACTGGAGACTTTAGCAGGCATCTTAATGACGCTGAAATTAGTGCTGTTGGCAAAAATCATTCTGATCGAATAGATGGTTAATGTTATAGCAAGTAGAAATGCACTCTGTACTTCGAGATAAAATCATATTAGTCGGAAAAGATAACAGGAAATTGAGAGATGACACTCGCAATCCTGTCATAACATTAACCCATTGACATACTATGTCGAATCGGGGTCACCATTTATATCACGTGCCACTGCATATTTGACAATTCTGCCTCATCAAAAGCTACATCCATTGGACGCCATGATTACATTCGATTATTCAGTTGCTTCGATCGTATGTCGATTCTGGCCCGTTAACGATGCCAACTCTTGCACCTTTCCCATCAATACTAATATCAAAGTTGCTTCCATAAGTCAGTAAATCAGAAAGAATCATATTGAAAGCTGTTTAATGTAATAGTATAGCAAGTACAGTACATAAGTGATTTCGAACACTTCAGATTGGTTATTGCTTTGAAATTCTAAGGTTTACTATTTTTTCTGTATGTGGGATAGTGATACCAGGACATAATGCTTAAAGCCGATTCCTAAAGTCTACGAGCATCCATGGCAGCAGCGGGGTTTAGACCCGCGGACTATCGTATAACTAAAAGAATTTCATTACATTTCAGATTGATGAACTCAAATATGGCAAATAAGAATTGTTTCAACTATTATTTGCAATAATAAAAAGCACAAATAACAAGAATCAATTGAATACCAATGTGACAACATTAGATTCAAATGCTGTATAAAAATCCAAATTTCAGAATAAAATGTTTTTTTTTCTCAAAGTGTTCATAACTGTTCAATTGAATGAAACTGAATATTATGTTTCGAGCTTATCAATTTCCTTTTTATTTGTATATCAAGGGATTGATATTATTTTAATGTAACAAGAGAGTCAATAAAAAGAAAACAGTATTATACACTTATATCATTTGAAAAATATATTTTTAAATTTTAAGTACGTTTAAATTACTTATTAATTACATGGATTTTTATGAAAAAAAACCCAATTATATAGTCGGCAATCAACGGTTTGAAAGATTGATTATTTTAATAATGAATATTTATAGGATGTAAATATCTCAAAATTTCTTTCTGTGCTGCAGTCTAAAAACGTTCCCATGTCTCAACGTCGTTAGCATAAACTGATCACAGTTACCCGCTGTAAATATTTT
>CM063505.1:197571650-197766650 GCA_032207245.1 Pardosa pseudoannulata
AAAAGTAAACATATATAATTTAGAAGATAATTTTGAAAGTTGTATTATTTTGCTTTTCAGCAATCAGTGTGAAAATTTAAAGTCATATTTTTATTTATATTTATTCAAAAGTATTTAATAATAATTCTCAGGTAATATATATCATTTATTAAGTTACTATTCATGATTACTTTTAATCAACTATTGTCTTTAAAAGGGATTTAGTTAAAATGTTCCATGTGCATCTCTTTGATGTATAATATAGTTATTTTTATATAATGCAATTTAGTATTAGAAAAAAAGTCTTAGTTATTATCGTAAGCATTCAGTAGAAATATGGTAGGAAAAATAGCATATTTATTTCCAAAATAATGAGCTTATCAACATACTGAACCTTTCTGACTTCGAGGTAATTTTTTGTCTAACAAAAATATAATTTTCTATCGACTTACTGACAAGCAACTGACTCATTGAATGTTGACTATCTTCTTATATAACTAAATATGGTCTTTGATGAAGGGCAAACATGAATGGGCGAAGGGTTTGCATACTCCGTTTTTTGTTACTCAACTATATCTTAAATGTTAGTAAAAATCAGCATATTTGCCCGTAAAATTACTCATAATTTAAAACTTTAAATATATTTTATCACTATATTTTTCATTTTAAACATGACCTACGTGTTTTACAAAGCACTAATAATTGTTGTACCAATCATTAAATGCTTCATGATGCACAGATTATGAAACTCTTGCCTAACATATAATGACTTAATTACTAATAAAATATGTAGATTTTTTAAAGTTTGATATCTTAGCTATTAAGACTTTATTGCTATGTAATCAATCTAAATGCCCTTCGGATGTAGTAGAATAACTAATAAATATAATAAATTTCATTTAAAAAAAATTTGACGTAGCAAGTAGTTAATTTAGATACTTATTTTTAATTTCTCATACATTCGAAATACCTGTGCTAAAAGTACACATATTTCGTCCTCACAGAAAAACTAATCATGAAATTTAAAGGATTATCAATGTTTAAAATCTCTACGACTCTTTAAGGTATGTTCATGCTTTGCCAAAATAAAACTTTATCTCTCTTTAGAGACATATATATATATATATATATATATATATATATATATATATATATATATATATATATATATGTATATATATATATATATCTATATATATATATGTATATATATATGTATGTATGTATGTATATATATATATATATATATATAATATATAATATATATCTGCTAAAATATATATATGTATATATATATAAAAACTTCTAAGTTTAGCCTAAAAACCGTAACTAGTATAATAAAGCCACATGTTCAACCAGTGGAGAGTATTCGTAGCTGCTTTACACACAGTAAATACTGGTAGTTCGTACAGAGACTGCTAAGCAAGTGTTCACCACTCGGGCATAAATGAATGATAGGATTGTGGTCATTAGATTTATACATTGTCTACAAATAAGTATTTGGACACCTGTGATAGAAAGGAAAAACTATTCAAAATCAATAGTTAGTATAACCTCCACGAGAGACAATGACAGCGTGAACTCTCCGAGGCATACTTTCCACAAGTCTTTGTATTACAGCTAGTGGTAATGTCTTCCACTCCACTTGAAGTAGACATACAAGTTCCTTCACTGATACTAGTAGTGCACCCTTTAATTCGGCGATCCAACTCGTCCCAGAGTTCTCTATAGGGTTCCGTTCTGGGTTCTGGGCAGACCAGTCCATTTGATGAACTCCATTGGCACCATACCAAGCCTTGGTTAACCCCGAAGCATGACAACTGGCATTGTCGTTCTAAAAGTAACAGGGGTCCAACCCGTAAAACTGCCACAACGTTGGAAGCACATTGTCATCCAAAAAAAGCATTAGGCATCGGTGTTGAGCTTACCATGAATGGGGACCAAGGATCAAAGTCCATACCAGGAGAAACTCCCTCAGACCATAATTCCACCTCCAGCGAACTTGACTATTGACACTACGCATTCCGGCAGGGGACGTTCTCCAGGCAGACGCCAGACCGAGACCCTGTCATCCGAATGATAAAGGGATGATCCTTGATTCGTCGCTCCTAAAAACCCGTTTTCACTGATCTACTGTCCAATTTCGATGTACTTTGCACCACATTAACCGAGCTGTTCGTTTGGACTTTGTGATCAAAGTCTTATGAGCAGCAGCACGACCATGAAAACCAAGCAGATGTGCTTCCTTACGGATGGTATTCATTTAAACAATACTTTATCTCCCAGTGTCGTTGGTCTGCCGACTCAGGACACATTCCAATAATCACCGATCACTTTCCACTTCTTAATCACATAGGCCACTGTAGATTTTGGGTACTTCAGATAGCTAGATATGCCCCTTAAGTATCGGTCACATTTGTGATACCCGATAATTATACCTTTCTCGAAATCAGAGAGCTCCGAACTACGCAGAATCTTGCTTGCGACTAATGCCGATGCTGTTTCTTACATGATGTATACCGGCGGAGGCCGTGACGTACCCCAGAACCGCAGATATCGTCATTTGCATAGGTGTCCAAATACTTATTGGTAGGCAGTGTATTTCTCTAGCTTTCGCTACATTCTCTTGTGAGTAATATCGTTTCCTAGATTGTTGAGTTAGATTTCTGAAATGTACGTTTTATCACTGTATGTGTTCAAGGAAGATAAACCTTTCTATTTACCTGATACCAAATGTGTATTTTCACTAGAGAGTAATTTTTATATATGCATATCCAACCTGGGGTAAAAGTCCACATCTCTATATATTTAATATTTCATTCATGTTACATAGTAAACATTTTAATATTTATATATCTAAATTATTTTTTTCTCAAATCGCAAAAGATAAAAGTAATGTTGGCCGATTGTGAAAGCATTGTGATATATTGCACGTTTTAGTTCATATGGAGCATTGCATTAGTTTACCTTGCATAAGAGCAGAAAGTCATTTAAATAAAATACAGTTTTTTTTATAAAAATCCAGTTTTTTCTAAAATGTTTTACATGGTTAGAATGCAACATAACGTAAAATATAATTCATCTTTTAGAATAAATATAGAATTCATTTGGAAACCTTAAGTACCCAGTGCTTCTGGTATATATGTAATGACTATTCTTTAATATAAAATGAAATTATATAAATATGTATAAACAATCAAGAGATATAAAAACATTTTAAGTTCCAAAGTAAAATGTTTCACTTGAAATCTCGAATTTTTATAGTAATAAGGGAAGTAAATTTTAAGTTGTTTCAAGCATATAAAAATTACTTTATGTGAGTTATTATACACTTGGAAAATGTCTCTTTTTATGATACTAATATTTTCATGGTGATTTCCACTCCTATTTGCTGTTAAATGCATTAGTCTGTATAAATATAAAAGTTAAAACAGTAACTGGCACTCCGATCGCTAGCTGAACAACGAACAACCCATTTTGAATAAACTCCACCTTTCTCTAATCTCTTTATGCAGTTTGAAAGCGAATTTCAAAAGTTGAAGCTATAAATTTTAAAGTACAGTTTGGTTTAAATCTTCACTAGTGACTAAAACATGAAACATTGGGCCAATTTTTATAAGAAAAATGGAATGCCTGCTTAGAAAATATTTCCTACTTTCAAGTACCTGAGAAGTGAAAATATTTTGCAACCTTCACAATTAGTTAATGGGTTATTATTAAAATGAATTTATTCAGAGTAAAATACTCTAAGAGCTTGTTAAAGTGGGACAAAAATATGGATACAAAGAATTGATTATATGATATTAAGTGATATTTGTAATTTAACATATCAAAAATTATTGAGTACTTTTAAAATTGTGATAGTTTAAAATATATTTACTATGAAAAAAACTGAATATTGTTGAATTTAGAAACTGTTGTTTAAAATAAAATCAGCACAATATTTATTTTTCCGATCACGCAACACTGGTATGATCTACATTTTATGCTTATTTATTTGTATTTCGAATTTCAAGTATGGGCAAGTAATAACAAAAATACAAATAGTAAAATAAATAAATAATAGTTAATCCATCAAGTATGACAGTTCTATATACCTTTCAAATAAAAACAGGTGGTACAGCAGGACAGGCCTTAGGTGAGGCATGTCCATATCTTCCAATTTTTTCCCACAGGTATCATAGTGTCAGGGCCCATACAAATTCTATGGAGGTGCTTGTGAGGAGACAATACTGGCCGGAAAAAAGTAACAATGCCACTGATTTGTTCTAGACCTAGTAAGAATATGTATATGTCATGAACCAAGGCCATGACCGTTACTAATGATATCCTAGATGGAAGGATACTAGATATAGACATAGATATGAAATACTGCAATAGCTGCAAAAAGTATTTAGTTTTTTAAATGTTAACAAAACGTTTTGTGGACGTAACTGAAAATATTACCCCGTGTGCAAGCAGATACCGCTACTTCAATGGAGGAGAAATAAATTAAATTCTAACCTTTCTTTTTCCCTAATAGAATCATGTGAATGGTATTCAAAGATCTTCCATTTTGTTATAAAGCTGAGCTATGGAAAAAAAAATTTCAACTTGACGTGTTCTTATTTTCCCTATATTTCCATACTTCGTTTCGATATAAATAAATTATAAAAAAGATGTGCTCGACATTCCTACTTTCAAGTACCTGAGAAGTGAAAATATTTTGCAACGTTCACAAGTAGTTAATAGGTTATTATTAAAATGAATTTATTCAGAGTAAAATACTTTAAGAGCTTGTTAAAGTGTGACAAAAATATGGATACAAAGAATTGATTATAAGATATTCAGTGATATTTCAATTTAACATATCAAAATTATTGAGTATTATAATATACTACATGGAATAGACTCTTCAAAAAGTGAAAGCCTTTTTTTAAATGGAATCAATCTTGAAAAATTGAACGTCTGTCTAAGCATAAAGAAGTTAACTATAAAAAGAGTAGCCACATTATTGTAGACTGGAAGTACTTCATACAAGGTATTTCTAAAATAAGTCAGTGTACAAATAGTGCAAAAGAAGCATCTTTCTTGGCAGAGCAAAAAAGTCTTACTTTTATGGCAAACTTTTAAAATTCGGATATAAGCCATATTGGTAATGACCAGTTTAATGGATATACAAACAACACAGAAACGCAGGTTTATACGTAGATAACATCACTATGTTAACAATTTCAAATTCATGTTTACCGTAACTATTCTGACCTTTCACTTTAAATGGGAAAAATATCTTTAAGTCTATGCTGTTTAAATATATACACATATTTATACACATATTTATACGCACATTTAAACGCACATTTATACATTAGCCATTCATTAATCTATAAAAGCAGAATACAGTATGCAATTATTTTATACGAAACTTATATTTCAGTGACAGCGATATTAAATTTATTCATGAATTAAAGATAGTACACACACACACACACAAATTTATGTATCCGTATCTAAAGTTGGCTCACCTACAGACTTTTGTTTTTCAAATAAACAAATTACAAATATTTTCTGTTTAATAATTTTAGTGAGTTGTTTTAATATCTTAAGTTTTAGCTTTTTAAATTTCTTTTGCAGTGGAATTAAATATCACCCAATTAAAAGATCTAAATAATATTTAAATTAAAGGAAATTTAATGGTATTCCTAATTTATTCCTTATATTTACACTATAAAACGTGGTAGAGAACTAAACAATATTACTAATATTATCCATAACTAAACGCGAATTTGCTCTTTGTCCTAGAACAAGATGTATCAAGAAATAATGAAGTAATGATATAAAACCTCTGATATTTATCAGAGAATAAATCGCTTATTTTATTTTTGTTAATTATCATTTCCTTCATTCGTAATTTTATTTCTTCTATATTCATATCATAGTCGATTTACTCACCTCATATTATATATATCGATAAAATGATTCGATTAAGTGATCTTAATAAAATAAGTTCGATAAATAAGTAATACCTATTAAGGCAATCTCATTATCCTCCCTACTGAAATCTACCATATTAATCTATTTCAGTAGATAGCAGCACATCATCAATTCTAATTTATTAGGAAAGGGATATATTTTTATTTATAATGATCTTGTATGTTCGTAGCCATTCGGAATAGGCTTAAATCAGTAATCTCTGGTCATCTCTGGCATTTGTGTGTAAAAAAATAAAAAATAAAGAGATTCAAATAAAAAAAATGTAAGAGTCTACCAGATGCGGAGAGGGGTAAATTTGAGAGAAAGAATTTGAATGCAGTCGAGTGAAGCTGTAAGGGAGCAAGTGAATGCAAACTGGAATAGGGTAAAGTCATTTTCGATGAGATGTTTAAATACTATGTTTTAGTAGGTGTTGGCGAAGAAAAAAAAACTAAGGGAGATACTGAGTCATCTTTAATAATCGAGCTGTCGGTGATTCAAAATGGAATTAAGTTTAACCTTAGTGAAGTTTAGAGCTTACTCCTTTACTCTCAAATTCTTTTCACTTCGTATCTAGTGGCTGCCTTATAGAACTGGCTGATGTGAGAATTGTCTAGGTGTAATCGCATGAAAACGGGTAGATGGGACAGAATCTTAATAGCAACGTTAGTATCGGACTGTTACTGAAGATTTAAAATTAAATACTACACTATATAAGAATAATTTAAGATTGAAGTGAAATAAATGTAAATGGGAAGATTACAAATTAATAGTCCAAAGGGGAAATAAAATGTGCTACATAAATGCTTTAAATGTGTGTTCTATAGTAGGTCGGTGTTAACGGTCTGTTGGCTGATTTCAGGATGAACCAGTCCTCTACGTCTGATTTTATCCTTTAGGAAATGAAAGACGAATTTTCCTTTTTAGTGGCAAAGCATTTACCTTAAACTTTTAACCCGTATTCTTTCTATAAATTATAACTCAACTTAAAAAGTATGAAATTTTTCTATTTTGTTTTGTTTTAAATTACACAGAAGTTTGTAGTTATATTTAGGTTATACGTTAAATACATTAAAGAAGAATCTATGTTACTTTGCTATTATAAAAAATTTAATATTAGCTCAATGAATTTATAGGTATATTAAATGTAATTATTTATTACAACAATTCGTATTAGTTCTGAACATAAGAAAATATCCAACTAGAGGTGTTTAAATGAATGTTACATTTAATATTTTAATATAAAAAAATACTATTATTCATTATGGAATTGAAATATTCTTTAGTTTACTACTCTAAACATTCAATTTGCCTTTATTTCTAGAAAATATGCTTACAACTAAAAATAAATGTATGTGGGAAAGATATAACAATTAACTTCTATATAAAAACATTAGTTTAAAATAGTTTAAGAACAAATATTCCGAATTTTCATATTCATGAGTAATCTAATTTAGTATTAAATCATTTTTGTATTAAAAAACAATTGACTTCCATACAGAAATATTTATTGCCCACATTTCTTCTGAATTTCAAAGTAATAGTTATACTTTGCAATATCTGAAATAAACTTTTATATGAATTTTTATCTCCAAAACTCTTTTTTTGTAATAGTTAAACTACACAATATTTTAAATGAACATTTACATGAATGTTTATCTCCTAAAATCCTTTTTAGTTCCCCCTCAATAAAAGGAAGTCGTAAGTTATCGTCACGTAGAATCATTTCATGAGAGTCACGTCTCTCCAAAACTTATTACTCTTTGAGTAAAAAAAAAAATCTTATCATTTTTTGACTTTTACTCAAACAATATGGAGTTTTCTTCGTCTGTTTTCAAGTTTGGTTTTCAAATTTGTCATACTTTTTTCCGCTCAACGTGGAAGAAAAATCGGAAAGGTTCTTTGGAAGAAATAAGTAGATTCTTGAAGAAAGTGAATTATTTCCAAATTCTGCAATTTTTCGGACCAAATAAACAACACTCTTGATAATAGGTCATAATTTAGTTTAAAAGTTTATAAAGTTTTCTGTAAAAAATAATAGACCTTGTGAATAAAATAAGAGAGTATTTTAGATGAACATGTAAATGATCAAGTGATGGGAAGTATTTTGTATAGCATTCGTTTAATTGTTACTACTTCAGAACAACCTTCGTTTCAATAAAAGGATAACACATTCATAAGATTGGTTTGGTTTCGTTTGGATGATCTCCTGTTTTGCTACACGAGGAATTGCAACTCACTGCCTAAAGCTATTTCCTACCGACTACGAACTTCATACCATAAGGGTTTGACTTGGAGTGCTACAGTCTTTTTTTTTTTGGCAACACGAGGGCTAATGAGCTTAGAACCGATTCCGAACGGCTACACACATCCATGTCAAAAGTTAAATTCAAACCCACGAACTCCGGAGGTCAGCATCCTAACACATTCGGACATTGTTCTTTCCATGCAGTAGGAGATTCGAATCCACGAACCGGAAACTAATAAAAATAACATAATTTTTTTTAACATTTGGATCTTTAAACATATTTTTTTATATGGGAAAACAAAACAAAGGTATAAAAATTTATTATAGAATTATTTCTACAATTGATATCATATCAGTTGCAGTTTAATTTAAAATTTATGTTCATTGTACATCTAGGGAACAACGAACATGTTGATCAAAAGTATTCGCCCCCTCCATATCATAAAGAGCTGGAAGGAATTTTTAACTTCAGAATAATATTTCTATAACTATAGGAAACTCGTTTTGGGGAAGGAGGAGGATGTTTTATCCCAACATGTCCTCAATTTTAAATCAAGACGTATATTTAACACATTATTTGGACAACATTTAAATTATCGTAAATTTTGTCTGAAGCTGGTGATCGAAACGTTTGTCTAAAGTGCTCAAGATCAAGCATTCTTCCAGGGCTTAAACAGGTACCAGATTTCTATGAGGAAGGATTATAAAAAAACTGGTTCTACTTTGCGGCAATTATCTTCATAATGTTCAAAATGAAGGCCTGTACAGTAGAATTAAGTGCAAGATTTCATGTAAAATTAAACCTGAGAAAAAAAATCTTGTGTGATTTTAATTCCAAAATTACACTTAAAAAGTACACTTTGTGTTTAGATTTGATTTTTCTGTTAACCGCCTGCATTAGAAATTTTTTGAAAAAATATTGCAAAAAATCATCACATTTTTATTTTATTAAATACAAGGAAGTAAAACAAAACAAAATGTGTAGGTTTTAGGTTGAATATTTAATTTTTTACAGGTGGAAAAGCATTTAATTTTAGTATTAATTTACTAAGCCGAGTTATCTCGGGAAAACGGGAAAAAGTTAAATATTAGTCTTTATATGATAGTTTTTTAGAACAAGGGACAACACAAAGTGATACCTGATATTCTATACACTGCTGTCTGGGTTCTTTTCTTATTGGTTTACCTCTGAAATCTGTTTCGCAGGGACACAGAGTACACTGTCTCGTTGGATTTGATTTTTTTTCAGCAGCAGGAATAATGTTTGGAAAATGCCTTGAGGTTAACCTGAGTGGTAAAGGACTAATGCTCGGCCTTCCTGATGTGGCAAAAAACTCATCACGATGATTTTCTGCAATTAGTTTTTTGAATCCGTGAAAAATACGTGATCAGTCAAGCCAAAAGAACCGATAAACCAACAAAAGTTGGCAAACTACCAATCAAAGCTGAATATTTTCTATCATTTCCTCCAGGGCGAGTAAAACCGTGATAAAACAAATCGTATCATCAAAATCGTATCACAAATCGTATCAAATCGTCAAATTCTGTTTCGCCCGAGTTTTCTCGGGATAATAATTAACTGCAATATATACGAATCCGAGATAACCGGGATAATCAGGCAAGAGGTTAAAGTACATTCCAATTAAAAATGAATTTTAAAGTTATACCATACCTTGTTTAAATGAAAGAATATGTAATACAAGCGTGTAACGCTTTTAAAGTATTTATATATGGAAGGAAATGAAAACCAAACCTGATATAGGTCTTTATGGTATGAAATGAATCCTGTAAAGAGTTGTTCAAACTGAATTTGAATCACGTTCGTTTGAAAGAAATTACTTACAATACGGAATTTTCCCTGTAATGTTATTTATTCTCTCAACAGTTCAGTTTTAAATCCATTTTATACTGTGTTTATTTTTTGCTCTTCACAAAATTGCTGTCTTTTATAAACGGAAGTGCCTAAAGATGTTTTGATCTTAGATCCGCTTAGCACCATTTCATAAATCTAATCCTAATCTATAAGATTTTCTTCTGATTATATACATTGCAATGAAAAACTTAAAAATTCCAAACTTTTAATGGTGTTAGTAAACGAAAATATTCGATGGAAAATTGAGTTTAGAATAAGAGCAAAATGTATTTATACTATAAAATACAAAATTGACTTACACAATAGAAATATAATATACTTAATCTTTCCATTTCAATTTCTGGATCTCAGTTAGTAGCTTCTATAGATTTGCATACTATTATGTACGCAGACCTCCTGATTGTTCTACGGAATGTATTATTTGTACATTACAAGGTCTCCAATAGATCAACCATCAATCAACGTCCAAAATGTCCGGTTAACTTCCAAATGATATTTTGGAAGTCAGCCGGATGTTCTGCCTGTACTTATATAAGGTAAGCATGTACGCTTTCCATTATATACTAAGTAGTTTGAACTACGGTGTCTCAGAAACTATATTGTAAATTGTATTTATTTAGAAAGATTTTATCTCATCAATTATGGTAGAAACAGTAGATAAACTTAGTAATTTCTTTGGGTTGCTTTTTCCCGGTTTCTTGTAATTTCCTTGTATGTATATTCCATTTCTTAATTATGTTCATCCATTTTATTTTCTGGACATTCGTTTCACCATTCGTTTATCAAGTACAATTTGTATCCATCTAGAATTCAATTTGAAGATTTGTTGCTAAGAACATAAGTCCCACATAGAGTAAGTGTACTCTTGAATACTTATCAATTTTTTGAAACCCTTTAAAAACAGTATAAAAGGATTTAATAAATTTTTATAATATCCAAAACTAAATTTAAAACAGTCAGGCACTAGCTTTTCCAAGTTCATGACCACATTCATTTTATATATAATGCCCACAGATTAACTTTGAAACGGTGATGTGCCGCTCACTATGAGGGATTTCTTGAGAACACAAATGAAGGTTGTGGTGATTAAATAAGCTATATGTATTTAATTTGTCCTCATCAATGATTTGATTTGATTTGCAGCACTAAGGTCTACGTTTTTGCAAAAGGAGAGATAATGAGACCGGGATCTACTGATTAAAGCCGATTCGGAACGGATACAAAAATCCATGTCACAGTGAAGTTGAAACCCATAAACTCCGGTACCCAAGTCCTCATCAATGAACAACACATAAGCTGGGAAATTCACATAACGTTCGTATTCTTGAAAAAATCACTGTGCAAAATTGACACACTTAGGATGACCATCGGAGGGCAGTAGCTGAAGAGTTTGAAGAAGAAAGGTGTTGAAAGAGTCGAGGTTCAAAACAAGCTAGACATTGCTATGAGATATTTTTATTTTTTTACCCTTTGTGTTAAATAGCCTTCCCTAAGTATTAGACTTTGAGATACGAGTATTTATCAAGACACATTTCACTCTTCAAGAGTAAAACAAAATAGAAAAAAAGGATAAGAAACTACTTATAAACCATTCCTGAATAACGTCAATTATTTAAAATAAAACAAATAAAATTCCAGGGAGAAGGAAAATATTAAGTTAGCAGTTTATATTAAAGAACGTAAAAAGGTTAAAGCTAGTGAAAATATCTTAAAAAGCGAACGAAAACGATGCCCTATATTTGTGATGTTAATTGGAATCCGGAATGATATTAAGAACAAGTTGCTTTTAACACAGGTGTATTTGGGAGAGGGGGGGTCCCCAAGAATGGGTCCGGACCCGGTAGAGACATTTTTATTTGAGAGTCAATGGCACGTGTGTTGATCCTTTTAGTCTTCGCGGCATTTAATACACTTTCTTCCCTAATGATCATCATTCGTAGCATGCCCTTACTTGTCCTGCCACTTTTTAATGACCCATAGTAGCACAAATTTAGAGAAAACAAACTGTGGTGTACTTGACGTCTGTCTGCTATTCTATAGATTTTGTGAATGTACGCAAGCTTACTGTACGTATACAGTTCCAGAGTTTTCGTCTGCTGTATACCACATGAGAAAATCTTCACTGTCCTCTAGAGCATTATCATGTACAGCACCACCTGGTGTGGTATGAAGAGCAAGGAGCAGTATACAAAACGTGATCTTGCAGACATGCTCTAACTGCACTCCATTAGGGTTCCTGGTGTGCACTAAACGTTTGAAATCATTCAGGCTCTCGTTTTCTTTCCTATATTCGACGAGGTCTACCGGTTACACCTGACACATTCGTCCTTGGTTTTATTTTTCATTCCTTTATCCTTGAGATGTATTCTGCCTCCCCTAAGAGTTTATGAAAATATATTACATTCCAATGTAATGCACAATGTATATTTGTATAATGTACATAGGTATACGTAATGTGCATAAAAAGGAGTATGAAAATAAAATGCATGATAAAATATGACATTTTTATGTCAAAATATAAATGCAGATACTTAATTATACAATATGAGTTATAGGAATAATTGGTGGTGTTTTTGTTACTTAATTCTTTGTTAAGATTTATTTGCGAAATGTAACTATTACTAGTAATCTTCGAAAAATATTCATTTGGGAATTGGCAAAACCTTTAACGATTCAAATGAAGTGTTCAGAATTAGATTCTTAAAAGGTTTCTGTTATAAAAATTGCGCAAGAATGTGTTCTACTAAATAATTAATATTTTATAAATTCTTTCGCGAAAAGTTTCCCGCCTATTCATTTTATACCAGTCAAAGATAACTGTAACATTCTAAACAATGAGTTCTGTCAAATTAACGAAAGCTGAACTTAAGCACGCTGAATGATTTACGCCCTAATTAATTCTTAATCGAACAAAACGTGTTTTCCATAATGAAATAGAGAGGGATTAGCATATTCAGAATGTTAAACTTTATTCAATGAAAAATTCTTTCTTTTATGATGTATCAATGTCTGGAATTTAGATATATATTTTAGGAATTATCATCTTGTATTGACTAATTTGTATCTTTATAGACAGGATGTGTGTATGAGTGAGAAAGACATACATACATACATATATATATATATATATATATATATATATATATATATAATATATATATATATATATATATATATATATATATATACATACAATCAGTCAATTTATGAGTCAGTCAAGTTATGAGAATCCACATTAACTTGGGCTCAGACGAAAATAAAAATGTTGCCGAAAGAGAAAACAAATAACTTTAGAAAAGAATAATGTAGTTTATTACAGTATCATTTTTCGAAGACTTCTAGAATGAAAAACTCGTGAATTACAATTTAAAAGTGCGTGAGGAAGCCAGTCATGATATAATGGGTTACACATATCATGACTCTGGAAAAAGCATCACTAAATTATATATGTGCTGATTGAATCAGTAATTAAATTTTGTGTTTTTGTGCACGACAACTGAATAGAAAGAGCGAGAGATAGTCACCAAAGTTTACTATAAATGGTTAGAAATCACATATGCAGCTATGTACACACTGGAAAAGGGAAATAATTTTACTCAAGCAGCTGGAAAATATGACCAGTGTATAGAAAATTAGCATTTATTCCAGCGTTATCTTTGGGAGACAGGTAAAAAGATTTTAAATGGGTGAATACTCTTTTACATTTCATATTATACATCTGGTATATTAGGGATTGAAGAATTAGAAGTGGAAAACATATAAATTCATATATATTTTATGTGTAATAATTTTCATATATTGCATATATACATACTCATACACTATATATACATATATGTATATGCATGTTTATATATAAATACATATATATAAACATTCACACACACACACAAATATATATATATATATATATACATATATATATATATATATATATATATATATATATATATATATATACATATATATATATATATATGAAGATATACTTGATCATTTATATATTCATATTAATCGATATTATTGATATACAAGATACAGCTCATCACTTTATATAGATATAACAAAGTACTATCAAGAAATTATTCTCTCAAGCTCAACGAGAAAGGTTTAACTTAATTATAGTTATTAAATGAATCAGCTTAATAATATTAAATGGAACATTCTTTTCGCGAGCGTTGTCGGGACATAAAGTAAAGGAGTTATATTTCCCAAGAGGATGAGATTCTTTCCGCTTTTTCTCATTGCCGTAAGAACATATAAACATTAGGTACGTTTCGCTTTTCAGATATATATATATATATATATATATATATATATATATATATATATATATATATATATATATATATATATATATATATATATATATATATAACGTGCCAATATATATAGCTTTCCACAAATTTTGTTTAATAGTTTTCTGGCTATGTTATAGTTTTTTATATTATTTAAAAATGTTATCAAAACATGAAATATTTGTATCTTTGTTATTTTATATATGTATAAATTTATATGATCAAATATATAATTATATTTACATACCAATTCTTGATGTATTAAAGTCTGATACATTGCATATATCTTCAATATGAATTTTTCGACCTTTTTAGCTGTGATTCCACATATTGACACACCCAATTCTTTCGATTTGAAGTATCTTTTTACATTGTTTATTATTTATTATAAAAATTGTTTTTGTCTATTTAGAATAGAAAGTTTTCTAAATCATTATTAAGAATCTAACTTTATAAAAATTAGTTTTCTTATGTACATCAATACATCTACACATAAAACAAAGTTATAAAAAGTTCACTTACAGACAAAATAGTTTTCAAATTTGTAAATGTAAATCTAATATTTTATATCAAATAGAAGAATATTATATTTTATTATAACGTGAACCTCAATATATTAATAAGAACAATATATTTTATTTTATAGAAAGTTTTCATTTTTTAAAATTTTGTTTTTAAACAGTTATTTATTTTCAATTTTAAAATTAATCTTTTTCTTTCAGAGTAAATCAGTTATGCTTGAATTTGGTTAAAAAATTAGTTTCTAATATATATATTTAAAACTCCATGCTGCCAAGAGAATTTTATTGCTTCTATTTGGTATATATATTTTTAAAAATA
Source organism: Pardosa pseudoannulata (assembly GCA_032207245.1). Lineage (NCBI taxonomy): Eukaryota > Metazoa > Arthropoda > Arachnida > Araneae > Lycosidae > Pardosa > Pardosa pseudoannulata. The sequence continues at coordinate 197,586,841 of CM063505.1, forward strand.
TGCTATTCGAAGTAATATATATTTTAAAAATATCACTAATATTTAAAACTTATGATTATAAAACATTTTTAATACTAAAGCATTTATTAAGAACTTGTGCCCATGTCATAATAAAATAACTTTTTTTATCATAAATCGAGAAAAGACTAATGATGAAGCTTTTAAGCATCTAGGTAATATGACCCCTGAAACTTTAGTGATGAGTTTAACTGAACTTCTGATCACACATTTTACGAGCAAATTTTTCCGGATGTTTTTACAACTTGAGTATTTCTCAAATGGTTTGTAGAAAATGAGTGGTAGTAAAAGAAGCTATAAATTCGGTGGCAGAAAAGACAGTATTTTTTGTGGGGATGGATTCTAAACAGTGTTTAAGCAGGGAAGATAAAAGGTTGGGTCCTATTGACAAGATATTGGGTGCTGCTTGTTCTGTACTTTCCTAGAATGACAATAAAACGATCACGTGCTTAGATACTTGTTGACAAAGTTGTTTTTAACAACGTCCTTAAAAGTAGAGTTTTATTGCTCTTTGCAAAATCTAAGTTTTTTCTGTCATGATCTTAAACCTGAAATCTAATAAGACTTCATTTGCATTAAAAAGCAGAATATAAAAATTTTTAAATTTAAGAACAGATGCTTTCACAGTACTCAAACTTTTTCTATAACTTTAACAAAAATTTTCACCATATTTGCTTTTATTCACTTCAGTCTTCTGAAACGTATTTAATAATTTTGTTTCAGTATTTAAATTCCTTCTACTCCGATAATTTCCTGATATTATTTAAAACATATATTCCAATGTACCAGCATGATTTATTTGACCCATTTATTTATGATATTTAATTTTTTATATATTGCTTTTTTTCAAAATGAAGTGAAATTCTACTCTTTTTTTTATTCAAAATATTTTCAGGTCTCTATACAATTTAGCAAAGAATAAAACAAATATATATTCCTATATTTTAAAGAGAAGACAGTTAAAAATATTAGATTTAGTCAGGAATGATTTCTTTTTTGATACACAAGGGTAAATTATTGGATAAGACATTTCATTTACCCCATACGCTATCTCTAGTTCTCGAAGCTCTTTTGTAATTAAAAAAAACACTTTTAAAATATATAAATATATTTAGTGTAAAACAATTTTTTAAATGAAAGAGTATATACTACTTTCTTTCCTTTGCTTTAAATTATTTTTTGAATTTGCTCCTCAGATATCACAATAGTAAGAACTTACGACAAAAAAGCAATAGCGTCCTATGGTTATGCGTTCCTTACATTAGTAGTTAAACTGTGCCACTAATCTGAGTAAATACCTGAACGATGACAGAAATGAGGTTGTGTGGTGAATAAAGATTATCCTTCAGTTTATTCTCAGTTTCATTTATAAAACTTTGCATGTAAACAAAATAACTTATTGCGCTCAGAATGAGGTAAACTTAAGAACGTAAGCTTCAGTAAATGCAGAGACATCGATGGTGGTTCAGTAGTTTACATTCCTAAATATTAGGGGGACGAACGATAGTCGAATGGTGCAACGCTGGTCTTCGGCACGAGTTCTTGGGTTCGAATCCTTCTGCAGAGATGGATGTTTGTAGTTGTTCAGAATCTGCTTTAAACAGTAAATCCCGGTCTCATTAGCACTCGTGAGAAAAACAGTAGACTGTAGCACTCCAAAACAAGCCTAATTATTAGAGATTAAGACCCTTACTCAAGAAATCACAATTATTAGGCTGTCACCCTTACATGACGTAAACAACACTACTACCTCACTAAGGGAAATACATACATTGACCAGGTGATGGGGAGAACAGCGCCCTCTTCATTCAACATACATTTGTCAACATCGTGGATTGTGAATATCAAAAGGAAAATATTCGTTTCAAAGCCCAACAACAAAAAAAAAATAAATAAACAAAAACATTACTTTCTTAGATATCAAAGGTTTATATACATAAACATTCTTACAAGATGCCCCAGACACCTTTGAATCGATAAACTTTTTTGAACTAGCGCCTAAAAGATTTGAGATTATGAAGTTTTAATAAGTAAAAAGCTTTAATGATTAACTATTTATGTATCACATTCGAAATTTGTATATTTAGAAATTTTACAACGAAATTCAAAATATTAATATTTCGAAATAAAATGGATAAAGTAATTATATAATTGAAATAAATGTGGTTCAAAACTAGAAGAAATATATTATTTGAAAACATATTTAAACGCTATGAAGATAATTAAATATTTAGATTATCTTAAATAGTTTAGTTCTAATTAAAGGTAAAGTAAACCGGCACAAAGAAAAAAAAATCCCTAAAGCTATAAAGATTTTTTAAAAATATTTTATTTCTTCCACCTTCTGCTAAGAATTTAATCTACCCAAAACCTACAAAGTAAGTAAATACTTAAATTAGCTTGAATATTTTAGCTCGTAATTAAATGTAATATAATATAAACTGGCACAAAAATAGTATTCCAAATGTATTAAAGATTTAAAAAAATAAAATTTTATCTCCTTGAACTCCGAAAAATTTAATCTGCCCAAGACCTTCCCAGTAATTAAATACTTAAATTATCTTAAATATTTTGGTTCGTAATTAAATGTAAAATAGTCCGTCGTAAAAGCATGAAAGATTAAAAAAAATATTTTATCAACACCATCTTGACCTCCAAACATTTTAATCTACCCAGGACCTTACCAGTATTTACCTGAATCACCATGCAAAATCCCTTGAAGAAATGTACTGCGAATTTCGAATTCATAGTTACCATACATGTATATATGCATACAAATGAATAAATATATTTATAGATAAAGAAAAAACATTGAGTGAGTGTTTACCGTTATAGAGACCGAAAATATTCAACTAAGAAATAATAAAACTGCCATAATCAGATAATTAGTTGTGGGGACAGCTGACCCATAATGAATTTTGGGATTTGTTTCGACTTTCACTCGAAATTCATGCTGAACTTAAAATCTCGATTCGATTAGCCTTAAAAGAACGTAATTAGTTCTAGACCTAATGAACCCTAATGGTATACAGAGGGAAGGATCTATCGATGAGTTAAATGTAATTAAAAAGCTATTAATCAAAATCGTTTTGTCAGTTACATTTGCGAATTACTTTGTATGTGCCCAATTTAAAACATCTTCGAAACTTCGGCTCGGGGGATTAAAACAATTTCGTTTGCGTTATTTCTGGAAATATTTCATTGATATGTGTAACATGCTCTGATTGAGAGAAAGTAATTAAAAATTAACTCGCTTGTTACCGACTTAAAATTTATTTAATGGATTCTTACTGAAGCCCTTGTAATATTTCCGTAGTATTTTATAATTTAGGCTTATTCAGATTTGTATTTATAGTTGACATTTATTATTGGCAGCTAATATTTTTCAGTGTTTTAAAAATATGTCCTGTTGAGAACTCAAATGTTTTACTATAATTGTGAAATGTGTTTAAATTTAAAATTAATTTTTTATGGATTTATGCTAATTTTCAAAATTATAATACAATTATTGAAAATTATATATAATTATGACAATAAATAAATATCCATACTTTTTTTAATCTTTCATTGTTTATAGCATTTTTACTCTTCTGACAATATAATTAGATTCTTGTGTATATTTCACATTTATTATCTAGAACCTGATGTATTTCAGTTCTTTCAGAAAATAAAAAGCTTTAATTTTTGCTTTATTAAATTTATAGAAAGATTCTGAATTTATTAATAAAATTTTAATATTTTGTTGGTTTCGAAACTTCTAAATATTAATAAAATTTTAAAAAAATACTGATTCTAATATTTTAACTTTTTAGGAAATTTTTCTTTTATTTGTAAGCTATGAATCCATGATTCACATTTTTTTGGAACTGCGTTTATAGTTGATCTTTATTTCTTCAGTGTCTGATTTTTGTCTTCTTTGATTTTTTTGTAGTAGAAAAAATTCAAATATTGCATTAATTTTCGTTTAATTGAATTTGTGAAATAATATAAAGTCTATCGATACAATTTTTTGTGTTTATAATCGAATTTGATCGAAACAAAACCAAACATATTTTAATTGTTTATTATTCTGTATGTTATTCTTCTCGCCTAAATATTTAATACGTTTAGTGTAGATTAACGATCCAAACCGTCGATCGCAAACTATCCGTACCTTGTTGGGAGCTTTTCAGTAACTCACTTTTGAAAATCATTGTAGATTTTTGCCCTTATGCTTGTTATGAGTTTCTACCCACCTACTTTTTCAGGACCTGATATTGTGCAATTTCTTTTTTTTTAAAGCAGTCTGAACAAAACTTCCTTGCAGTAAAAAACGAATTTTTTACGTTTCCAATCAATATAGTTAGATGAAATAAACTAGCATCAGATCAAGGCCGAACCTTTATAGGATAAAATAGTTCCGTAGTAGTCTGTATGATCAGCAAACTCAAGCCCAAAACCTCCTGAATTTATTAATAAAATTTTAATATTTTGTTGGTTTGAAATTTGTGAATGATAGTAAAACTTTTCAAAAGTATACTGATTCTAATCACTTAACTTTTTAGGAAATTTTGCTTTTCAGGATCGCGAATTATCCGTACCTTGCAGGGAGCTTTTTTTCAGTAGCTTATGGGGAGGAAATCATTGTAGATTTTAAAATTATGCTTGTTATGAGTTTCTGCCCACCTATTTTTTCAGAACCTGATATTGTGCGATTTTTATTAAACATCTGTCTGAACAAAACATCATTTCAGCCAATAACGATTTTTTTACACTTCCAATCAATATAGTTAGATGAAATAAAATGACATCAGATCACGGTCTAACCATCATAGAATGATATGGCGAGTAGTTCCAAAGTAATCTGTATGATCAGCAAACTCAAGCCAAAAACCTGAAACACCTCTCGGTGTCAGGCGAGAAAGTTTTTTCTCATCTGCAGCTAGCGAAGGAATATCCACTTTCGGGTTGAACTCTCATCTCCCTGGGATAGGCCATTTCTACATTCTCTTCGTGTTTTCGAATTTCGGCCTCAACTTTCAGCAGTCAATAAAACATTTTTGGAATCATTTTTGACACATCCCATTGGAGAAAATATCGATATCAACAGTACAGGTCTTGAGTCCCATTTTAATGCTCACGTTTTCTAAAAATGTTTTGTAAAATAAATATACCTGAAAAACGTTCAAAATCCAAATATATTGTCTGATAATTACGGTATAATTTTGTAATTAAGTCGATAGAATATAAATTTATAAAATGGTAAACAATTTTGGGGAGAAGAGGTTGAAAGACTATTTTAATGTGTTCTACGCGCTTTTCTATTTCATTACGAAACAAGCTATGTAAAATAAAATGTAATTCTACCAAAAATCGTAAAATGAGTTACATTAAAAGAGTAATTTTCTTCACTTAAAATACTTGCATTTAACTACTAAACGTAACAATTTTCAATGATTACTGCTATTAACATTTATTTAATGTTGCTTAAAGTGAAATTATGAATTTTAAAGGGCTTTTACAATTATGAAAGTTTACAATATATTGTACTATGAAAACGACTGATTATGGTTGAATTTATAAACTATTGTTTAAAGCAAAATCAGGATAATATTCATTTTTCCGATCACGCATCACTGGTATGATCTAAATTTTATGCTTATTTATTTGTATTTCGACTTTCAAGTTATGGGACAAGTAATAACAAAATTACAAATAGTGAAATAAATAATTAATAGTTAATCCATCAAGTATGACAATTCTATATAGCTTTCAAATAAAAACAGTTGGTAGAGCAGGACAGGCCCTAGGTGAGGCATGGCAATGTCTTCCAATTTTTTTCCCACAGGTATCATAGTGTTAGGGCCCAGACAAATTCTATTGAGGCAATACTGGCCGGAAAAAAAGTAACATTGCCACTGATTTAATCTAGACCCCGAAAGAATATGTATGTCATAAACCAAGGCCATGACCGTTACTAATGATATCCTAGATGGAAAAATACTAGATATAGACATAGATATGAAATACTGCAATAACTGCAAAAAGTACTTAATTTTTTTAATTTTACCATAAAGGTACTTCGACGTAACTGAAAATATTACCCCGTGTGCAAGCAGATGCCGCTACTTCCATGGCAGAGAAATAAATTAAATTCTAACCTTTCTTTTTCCCTTTATGAAATCATGTTAATGTTATTAAAAGATCTTTCATTTTGTTATAAAGCTGAGATATGTCAAAAAATTTCAACTTGACGTGTCCTTATATTTCCATACTTGGTTTCGATGTAAATGAATTATGAAAAAGATGTGCTCGACATATCCCCTCAAAGGTATAGCCCTAGCTTACTCATGTACGTTGTATTATATTTGTTACCTGTTTTATATTGTTGTCAAATTATAATATAATACGCACTAGTATTATACCATAATCTAATACAATTACTAGTGATTTGTAGATGAAAAAGATTCCAATTGCGTCTTTTGTTCTTCATTAACAGAAATGTGGTTATTTTTTGTGTCAACCAAAAACACATTTTGCATTACTATGTAGACTCGTTGAAATAAATAGCATGAAATCCCAACAATCACGAATTACAATAGGGATTTTTCTTGTTTCAGACTACAAAATTTTAATTGCATCCGCGCCATCATACTCAGTTCGGTAGAGCCGAAGAAACATTTCGTTTCTTTAACGCAAAAATGGCCAGAAAAAGTGAAAGTTTAAGGATTCATTTACCGAAAATCCGGGAGTTCGTACATTTGTACCAAAAATCATTTTTAAAAAAATGAAAAATCAAATATCCCCTTGTTAACACCGGCAAAATGAAAGTTGTCTATTTTTCAGCTGGACATTGTACGAATATTTTTAAACGGCTGAAAGTGAGCTTTTAAATAACCATACCTCGTATGTCCAATACCAAATAATTGTTTTAATCAACTATATATACAAAAAAATATCTCAAAATTATGGATATTGTTGTTGCAGTTCACTGCCTGATTGTTGTATAATTCAGTCGTCATATTCACATTGAGAAATAAAACTAATAGTAAACACTGACAGGAATAGGCAAATTGTAACTCTGGTGACATATATTATAATTAAAATAAAAATTGTGAATATCATAGGTACATAAGGAAATCACGAGGTACTAACAACAAATTTTTAAAAATGCTATAGTTTTTCGTTTAAGAGAAATATTTACCTTAATACATTGCTCTTGTAGAGAGCAAATGAATTTGTATTGATTCATCTATAATATTTCGAAAGTGCGCAAAACTGCATTAAATGCAGTAATAAATAAAACTTCTCATTGCCAAGAAATTAATAAATAAGTTTAAATGATAACGAGTAATTAATTAATGCGACGACGCAAGTGCTTGATTAACGGTCGCATGGTCGAAACATAGGAGTGCATTAAGAGTATAGATTTCCAATACCGAAGTCTGTTCTATATAGATTACCCAATATCATAAATAGATATAAAGGGGGTAGGAACTCGCTTAGGTATTGGTTCCATTTATGAATGTACAAATGTGTCTTAAAAGCTTGAGGGCTTTTGAGGCTATTGTCGAACTGACAGTGATTATGTCGAATGAATAGTGACCAAAGGAAAGACATTAATACCAGAAAGAAAAATTGAAGTTACAAATTGATTTCTTTTAATATAAAGGTTGCGTTATAATCTACAAGCATAGATCTGAAATTCACATCAGAATATTTCCAAATCATTTATTTTGAGAAGAGGAAGATAAAACATACATATATATAGAATTCTTGGACTTGGTTTCAAGCTGCTTTCAACCAAGTAGGAAACACACACTCGCACGCACATAAATTATTTTTCATTGATTACACTAATAACTAGCCCTATTATTTGAATTCCACGGGCTTAATTTTTGGGGTAATAATTTTGATATATATATATATATATATATATATATATATATATATATATATATATATATATATCAAAATACAATATACGAATTCCATATACGAATACGGAATATATCTATGCTGTGCATTGAAAATGAAATTCCAAACATAAAAATTGTTAGTTTTTATTTTATCACAATTCAAACAACTTTATAAGATATTGAATACTTATGTATAGGTTTTTTTTATCTAAACTATGTGCTGTGGATAAGAAGCAAGAGACATTATAAATTATATCAAATTTATAAAAAGAAATTTTTAAATGACTTGAGGAATTTAAGGATTTAAAACATTTGGGGTTTCGTTTTATTTATAAAATATTTATTTAAAAAAATAATTTTAAAATCTTGATCTTTCGTATAAATTAAAATTTTACTAAAATGTTAGTGTTTCACGAAGCTGTCAAAGTTCCAGGAAATCCTAAAATTTTGCGGTACCCTCGGCTGAAATCAACCAATCCTCCCGGGGTAGGAGAAAAACTCTCTTTTTTCATTTTTCGTAAATTTTGAATTTTTGTATCCTGTTTAATTTTTCTCATAAAGAAGTGTAATTTTTTTTGTTACAATTCCTAGAATAAATCTAATGACAGGCAATGAAGAAACATTAAATTTTAAATGTAGTAATTTTGTCGTAGATAAGGGGAACATTTTTGTGTTTCGGCTCATAGGAAGAGTTTCAATTTTTACAAAATATAATTAGGAACTATGGAATATATAAAATTTACATAAAATAATTTAGACATAGAGAAATGAAAATTTTCTGTATTACTTTTCATAGGACAAGCTACAATGTTTACTAAATATTATAGGGAAAGAATGAAAATATAAATTGAGAATTAGTATTTTTATCATAGGTAAGTGGAATTTTTTTTTTGTTACACGCCTTGTAGGGTACGTTTAAATTTAAATATAATGATAGAAATAGAAAGAACATGAAAAAATTTCTGAGCCTCAAATTTGTAAGATTAACTTTCGAAATTTAAAAACTGCCAATAAGTGAGTGCGTATTTTATTTAAACCTTTTTCTGTGTTTAGAAGTATATCTTCTCCCAACAGCTTGTGAGAAAAGAGCTTCTCTCTTTTACCGTGTTCCCTCTGAGTTATATATTTAAAAATATAAAGGAAATAATATAAAGGAAAATATCTTTATTTTCAATAAGGCACTACAATAAATTGAATGAAGATGTAAATACACTGTTCGATATATTACAAACAAAATCATTTATGGAATGTCACACATACCTGATAAATATCCGCATAAGTGGATAAAAGAAAACTTGATGCCTCCTAGCATATTCCTGCACATATTAGTTCATCTGATATAGGTTGTCTAAATGGCATTATATCTGTGCCCCAGTTCTGATTGCCACAGATGTGGGACTTCTATGACAGGCCATCCGATGCCAAGGCCGATTGTGTCAACAGTTCACCCTAATCGTGTTCTTGACGCTGGAATGATGTCTAAAGGAAAGAAAACGCCAACAAGGAATAAAGGGAAAATAGGGAAGATAGATAACGTTTCGTTACAATTTACACTAAGTATTGATTTGCAATACAAATTTATATTTTACGAGGATTCATACATAGAAAATTGCTACGTTGAATTCAAATTTAAAAAAAAATATTTCTTAATACTGAATTTAAAAACATTTTATAAATGTGATTATAAATATTAATAACCAAATTTACAAATTTTAAGTTATACGTCTATTTGGTTATTTGAGGTTATGGTTGTTTACTTTATTTATTAAGAAATCCATTAGTTTCAATGATTTTTATAAATTAACGGTAAAATTATACGAGTACATAAAGACACACATCAGTATATATGCAATGGGCGTTTTAGACCCACCACAAATAAAAACTAGTACCCCGGGCTATATTGTTGCATTGACAAGCATAGAAACAAAACATAATTTGAAATTAAAAACATGAGACATCTGGTCTTTGGCCCTTATTTTGCCAAAACAAGTAACATTGTGTTTTAAACTGGTGTGTGGGGGTAGAAAATCAGACAATGAAAATGTTTATTTTCTGATTGCAACACATCTGGTCGAAACTAAGTTACTTAAAGGAGTTATGTGACAATAGTTGAACTAAGTAGTAATTAATTTTGGTGTATGCCATGACACTAAAAGTTACCACTGTCAGAAAAAAATTTTGTAATTACAGGGGTAGAATCGATAGAAATTTATTTTAGAGTACGATTTAACTATAATAGTTGAAATGCGTTTATCCCGAATTTTTCTTATTGCATCTCAGCTCAGAAAAAAATTATTAATTCAATAACCGAGTATTTAGTTCATAATTTTATTGATACAAAACTGATAACAAAAGTAAGACAGATCTGTTGCATACATTGGATTGCAAAGTCAAATGACTGAAAACTAAAAGGATCTTGACGATCTCAAATTCGCAAAAATACACACAAAATAGTGAATTTCGGGTTATGGTGGTTTAAGAACGAAAAGAATATTCAGATTTACAAAATAAACGGTCAAAGTTCGAATTGCACAAATGAGTTACAAGTGTTTGCAAATGAACAAAGGATTAAAAACTATACATTAAGATTTAACTGGTAGGAAAACTGAAGAGATGCACTCTTGAAGTGTTCTTTCTTAATAACGAAATCAAATTCAAACTAGAAATGTTATTTACACACATTTAGGTAATTACTAAATACATTAAAAATACATTTATGTAGATATATATTGTAATATTACACTAATTTAAAGTAACGTAGGTCATCAAGGACAAACTTAACTGGAAGCAAACTTCGATAGATTAACCAAATTAAGTTTGGAAAAATATATTTTCTTAATCTAACAATAAATAAAAGAATTTAAAAAGATAAACCATAAATTCATCTACAAGACCAAAAAGTATGACATTCTCGAAGGGGCATGGTGAAAAATAAAACACATATCCATGTCAATTTAATTGGTTATTTTTAAAAAATAAAAACTGCCTATAAAACTCTTTAAAATTTTATCAGTCATGAAAATTTAATTTATAAGTTATCATCAAAATTTAATCATCTTTTGTCAATTTAATTTATTAAATCTATTTCTTAGAATTTTATAATTTTAATTACATTTCTATTAAATATACTTGGCAACTAGCATTTTGTAGATTTGGATAGATCTTACATTTTATCAGAATGGTTCTCATGTCGGCCGACTGTAAAATACAGCATGTATATTCATTGGTCTTTTTCACACACATACACTGATACGCATTGGAAAAGAGAATGAGAAAAGGATTTAATGTTTTTCGAATGATTTAAGGGCTTGTAATCTGATATTTACCAAGTACATAAATGGATTCTACATTGCTTTCAAATAATCACTTTGAGTACTTCTATGATGTTTTTATTCGGTATTACATGTGTAAGGATGGCAGAAACTACTTGTTAATCACACTATACTTAGGCGAAGTCAACATCCAAATAATTTGGCGTAGTTATTTATTGTTAATGTCAATTGTACAGAACTCAAGATAACTCCTTAAAGGAGATGTTTAATCTGAGGTAACTATTAAATGCCATTATACGTAAGGATTTGAATGAGATGTGTCACTGAATGCTTTAATATACGAGACTATGTCGATATTCGGACAAACTTGCTTGACTTCGGACAAACAGTCATGTGCGTTGCAGCTATACATAATTGATTCATAAGGCAGGATTAAATAGTCATTAATTATGTGAAAGGAGATTTGATTATTATAACTGTAGGAGGGTTAGAAATTGTAGATGTATCAGGAATGTTACTTGAAATCGCATGATCTCAACATTTATTTTCAACGTCACAGAATATTTATTTACGCTTTATATTTAATTTGCAAGGTTAATAACCTACTATCTTTTCTTTTCCCCTCCCTCACCCCCCAAAATAATCGGTCATTTTATTTTTCAATAAAAAAATATGAATATATATGTAACAAATAACAATATATTATGTTCCTTATTTTAGATATACTGGTAGTCATACAAATTTGACTGTATATATTTGAAATGATCATCTTATATACAGTGCATCATGATGATTAGTTTCTCAACAAGCAGAAATTGTCACATTCTGTCAGGTTTTATTTGCCTTAACTGAACTTGTTATTAACTGAAAGAATTAGGTATAATAATTATAATAAACTGTTTAAAGGCCACAGTGTACGACCAATGTGGTGTGAGGTTCTTCACGCTATACATGCAGAAAGAGGAAGAGTGAGGAGAGAGATTATATATATGAATGAATCCATCATTTCCCCAGGTTTTGACAATGATGAAAATAAAAGAACGTTTCTCGCGGAACCGTTTCTTACAAGTATTTCCGTCATTTAGATTTAAAAATTGTGGAAAATATGAGACTATAATAGACTGGTGTATGGTGGAATAGGATCTTTTAGTAACGAAACGATGTGTGTTTTAAGAGCTTTCCTTTTTATATTTAATACAGGATAATGATAAATACAGGATAATGATAAATGACAATAATTGTAATGTAAAAAAGGAAATCAAAATTATTACCTGTCTCACAGGAACGCAAATTCACCTCAATTTTAAGCATGAAAGGAAAAGTGTATCAAAATAACTGAAGCTCCGAGTTACATTATAATCCTTACCACAACATTCCTCTTTCTTCATTATATTTGACATAAATACATCGCTAACAGAAATCATCTGTAACATGGCAACAAAGAATTATCAGTTTCGTACTTGTTTTCGTTTGATTTCCCTGACGTCACTATTCATACCACAGGACGACGTTTATTGGTCGACACCACCCTTCATTTGATCAACAGTACAGATTTATAAACCGTCGCAGAAAGTCAATGCTCTTGCCTGTCAGAACTGTAACAAAGTAATGGATGTTACAGCTTATCTCTTTATACCATTAAGTAATCTCCATGAAACTTTTCCCGTGTTGGAGAATATCTACATTTGATCCTTAGGTATATTCTCTATGATGACATATATTAAATGGCTTAGTATTTATATTAAGTCATATGTTGATATCATTCATTAAGACATTTATTCCTCTGGCAGAAAAGTACCTTTATTTTGATATTAACCCTTTAATGTTTGACGTATGTCTTTATATAGGCTAAAAATAGCTTGTAATTTTTTTTTAAAGTTGGTAGAGGTCAATGTTATAAACAATCTACAAAATTTTCAAATAATTTCTATTAATAAATTTTGAATTCGAATCGAGTTTATGATTCGAATCACTTTATGATTCTTTTATCAGCGAACATACTTTTTCGGCAGGTACGTAGATTAAAATCATGACATTAATTCATCTATAACAAAACTTATTTTACAAGTGACAGCAAATATTTTTTCACAAGTTTTCTTTTTCATAAATGACATCAAATGATGTTTAAAACGATAGTTGATAACTAAGTTATGTGCTGTAGTATTGAAAGTTGCTTAAATTATATGTTTTTTTGTTCTGTGCAGTCCATAATAATTTAGAATTAATATATACTTCGATATATCATCGGTAGAAATGACTTGGACATTTATGAGTTAATATGATATCAGTTTGCTCCCATTAAAGATTGGAGTGTGAATCGGAATAAATAGGTTACATTAAAAACTGTCTATCATTCATTTGGTTTCTGTGCATACATTTCTTAGTCATATATATATATATATATATATATATAAAAACTATAAATATACTATATATATATATATATAAATATAATATAATACTATATCTATATATATATATATATATATATATATATATATATATATATATATATATATATATATATATATATATATATATATATATATATATAAACCAGAAGATAATTGATTGAAATGTGAGAATATGAGTGAGTACTTTTGAATTAAAAGATGGTAGATATTTAATAATTTAAATTTTGTACATAATTTATTAAGGAAATTATGAAGTGTATGAATATATGAAATACTCATTAAAATATCTCATTTACTTCCTGGGACGTATGCTGCTTGAACCAGACACATTTTCTACACCGAAATTTAAATTTAAATGAAACGTTTGTTATACAAGAACATAAAATTCGAGACGTCTATCGCCGTTCTAGGAAACCACTTCTGAAAATAAGTTTTCCAAGAACGATTTCATAACATGAGTATATGAATTTTATCCATTGGCGATCGCATAATTTTAAAGTATAAAGTAATAAAAAATCCTGAATTTTTATTTTGAAAATTTATATAACTGATGACATCTAGATTTAAAAAAATTAACAATATAAAATTACAATATAATTTGTCTGATAATGCGTATAAAAGGAGAAAAAATTGCTAATAATAAAAGTAATTTTTTTTATATTTTTAGTGGATAACTTAAAAATACTCGTCCGGAAATATCGCATGCTTGAGTACTAAACCCCTTTTAGAACTGAAGAGAGCGATTAGTTCGGAGTTTAAAGTGTTATTGAAATAAGGAAAATTTTTTAGCATGTCGTGCTTTAGAAAGGTCTGGGTTCCGGAAGGTAGTAAGGAACGCACTCTTAGAACACCTAAGTTATATGTAATGATTTGTAACCTAAAAATAAGCAACGTAATTATAAGTGTATGTCCAAATAATTCTGTAGGGGGGGGAGCGAGAGAAAGTGAATGAATGAATATATTTGTTAAACTATATTCAGTCTTTAAATTTGGGAAAATGTTCAGGACAGCTAAATCGCGACGCTAGCTTGGGATAGCTAACAGGTGTATCCTAAAGGGTTTTTGTGGGATTATTGAATATTTTAGAAGTCTAAATATTGGGAAAAATAAGTCTGTAAGATTAACTTCTTTCTTTTTTTCACATATATGTGGAATGCATTTTGTGCACGACAAGCGTAGCTCGTCTTGCGAAATTAAAATTACTATCTTCTTTGTAAAGATAAAGTGGACTTCATAAACGCAACGTTTTAATTATTTGTGTCGATTGGAATTTAAATCTAGCATAATTTGTTATGATTCTTCATGCTAGAATAAACTGTTCTTTGTCATCTAAAAAGTATTTTGTTTCCTGACTTGAACGACACTTTTCATGGAGTCATGACTGCATTGTATTCAAGATGGAGTATTGTCCTTTTGTAATACAACAAATTATCCATTACAAATACATATATATTTTATTACTCTATCTGTTATAAACTCGTACTTAGCATTTGTATTTTAACCATTCCTTGCATTTTAAATTTCTCAAAGTGCAAACTAACCTAGTCTTTTTTTTAACCTCACGGATATTTAAATGTTGAGGATAGTTTTACTTTTCCGTATGTTTATATTTCCACGTAATGGAGTATTTATCATTTTAGGTGGTATATAAATGCCTATTTTAAAATTATCTTTGAAAAATGTTTTACTATTTAAATCACCCTCATATTAAATCTCACATCTTAATAATTATTTGTTTTATGTGATTTATGGATTTTCTTTTATTTTTAAAGTTTTTATTCATGCATTAATTTAAAAAATAAAGTTACTGGCGTTTTAATATTAAGAGTACTTTTTCGAAGCTTGAATAAATATGCGGCCACATTATAAAATGTGAATTTTAAAATTGCCTTCATTTTAGGAGGTAAAATAAATCATAATTAAAAATAAAATTAAATTCTGTGAATATTTTGAAACATAATCTGTTTGCACCAGAAATAGTTTGCACTATGTTTCTCTATTACAATGTTATATAAGCGAGCATTATGTTATAATTATATAATTTATAACATATAGCTTATACACAATAAATTAATTTACAATTAATATGTATATTTTACAAATAATGATAAGTAGCCAAGCTATCACAAACAAATAAAACAAAATCTCGATTTCAACACACAGCAATTGTCAGTTTTTAGAAGGAACATGAATCTCACTTATTCCACGTTTAGAGATTAAAATACTAACAAAAGATGAAAAAAGTTTAACCCTTAATCTAATTTAAAGTGTTGCTTAAACTGCACTTTAAAGTTTTGTGCAATTAAAGTAGGAAACTTCTGTAATTGCAATAAAAATTGGAGTTTCCAGTGAGATCCATAAAAATGTTTCAAAATGCAGCAGTTACATTATAGATGAAATATCCCGTTAAAAATTCTGCTCCTCTGTACGCAAATCTTTTTTTTAAATCAAACTGCAACTGTTCAGCGCATTCTTAATAGTTGCTTGGCATAGGAATATTTTCATAAAACGGTCAGTCTTTTTTACAGCTATTTTTTATCAGGATGGATAAATTTGGTAGACAATAGAAAGTTCAAATAAAATAAACCCTTATGTGTAAAAATACATGCATTTGTAACCAAATTTTGCTTTCAAATTGTATATTATGAGATGTCTGTTTAATATTTAAAATTTGAGCACAATTTTACTTTTCAAAATGTTCTTTCTTCGACGGAAAAGAATGCAAATTATTTTAGTTTATATAGGAATACTCATTTAAAAATTAAATTTCAAAAATATATGAATTACTATTTAAATTATACTAAGATAAGAATCTAATAATTACTAACTAATTTTATAATATCGTAAAATTTTCCTTTATTTTAAGTTTTTAGACATTAATTTAAAACAAAGTAGCTGTTATCTTAATATTTATAACATTTGTTAGGGGACTGAATAAAGATGCAGGCACATTATAGAATGCTAATTTTAAAATTGCATGTTATCCAGGAGTTGCAGTAAGAAGTAATTAAAAAATCATATCTACATATGTTTTGAAACAATAATTGCAGCAGAAACACCTTGCACTCTTTTATTCTATTACAACATTCTATAAGCAAGCATTTTATTTGACAGAATGGAAAATATATTAGCCATAATAGCCAATATACAATAAGTTAGACAGACAAATTTAAGGACATATAAATTTTGAAACACATTTTCTGAATAATTATGAATGATCAGGTTTATCGCAACTAATTATCCGTATGCTAAGAATCTTTTTTAATTACCTTTATACATAAAAAAACATCTAATAATCACTGGCTGTTTTTATGGGATCTTTAAAATTTTCTTTATTTTATATTGCTTATATTTGCATTAATTTAAGAAATATTTAAAGCAGCTGATATCTTAGTGTTTATAACATGTGAGAGGGAGAGAGAGAGAGGAGCGATTGGGTTTTGAAGGCAGGACGCAGACAGTTATTGGCGAGCAAAGATATTTTTAAGATACAATGAAACATTTAAGGACATTACTAAAGGTGGTTTTCACAAAAATGTGTCAGAACGACAAAGTAGGGTTGGTTGGTTGTTTTATTTTTAGGTTAAAAATATAATCAAACACACACACACACACACACACACACATATATATATATATATATATATATATATATATATATATATATATATATATATATATATATATATATATATATATATATATATATATATATATATATATATATATATATATATATATATATATATATATATATATATATATATATATATATATATATATATACACAGGCAGATGAATGGTTTAGAAACCCAGGATTAATATTTTATTCTACAACAATATGTCTGTATTTGTGAAATTATTGATTCTACAACATTTTGGTGTGCATTTAGGTTCAGAGAGTATTATGGGTTGGATACAGAAGCATTAGGATCTTGTAAATTGGATGGAAGAGCAATTTGCTATCGATATGTCATTCCAACACATCTAAATCACTTTTAATTGAATTACGGTTTGGACGTTGTGGAGATCCGGGAAGCTGTTAATTTCTAAAAGATGTAACGTAATCTAATCTCGAACAATTGAACAATTCTGACAGGATATGCGGTATTATCGATCAGTAAATATGTCACTTTCTCAGTAAAAATGTAAATTTGATGGACACACATGATATGTCAGTATGTCCAGTTATTCCATGAATGTCTAGTTTACCCCTAACCAACAGCAAGGTACCACTTTCATCTAATAGAGAATGATCCATATCCCTCCAGATCATTGAGCTGTGCTAGCAATGAAAGATAATGTAATGGCTTTATAGGAATATCTAATAGAAAGATATAACGTATTTCATCTGTACACATAACATTTTCCAGTCCTATTTTGTCCAGTTCCGGTACAGGAGACACACATCCAAACGAGTTCTAACATCCCAGTCAGAAAATAGAAATTTTTTCACAGACATCCAAATAAGAAATCCTATAGCCAGCATTTCTCTGAGCATAGTAACTTTTAGGGTTAAACTCCCATGAAGTCTTCTGTAAGTTGAAGTACAGTAGAACTCCTTTAATGCCAAACAATTCATTGCAGACGCAGTTAACCACTGTTGATTGTTTCCGAAACACAGTTACAAGGTTTGGATGAAGACATTGGTTCTGGTTCTTATTATTGAATCATTAGAAATATCTTGTTTTTCAGTATTAATAAGTCTTAAAAGTATATTTTGCTGACTTAGCAATCGTAGTTCTTTGTATGGATAAGCCCTTTTACAAATGGCGAAAGGTCTTGTGTTTTTTATTTTAATTTTTATTTTTTACTTTATTTTTTTACCAGTTTAAAGTTTTGAAAAACACAAATCATACTTATATATGCATTCTGAGGATAAATTAAATACGCCATAAGCATATTTTTTACACCCATGCTGGTATCGAGTATTTGTCAAAAGTCATAGTAGTTTAGCTAGTTCTTTTAACATATCATTACGGTATTACTCACACATTAAAGCACACTCGCACACATACACACATGCACATATATAGTACGTGTGTGTGTTCTGACAGATCTTTTAAAAATTTATAGATAATATATAATTTAATTTGTATCTTGTAAAACGATTTATAAGATAATCAGAGCCGAATCAACGACAGTTAGAAGTGTAATTACTTTATTTATTCAAATCTAATGTGACAGCTGAAGTAGCAAATTGAAATAAAATATACTGTAATATATAACTAAGAAGGAGTTATAAAGTGGAAATTTTATCGAAAATTTCGATAAATCCCATTGAATTATGCGGATTTTTAGACTAATGTCTTACATCTATTGCATATAATATTACTTCTAATTGTCTACTTGGCGTGAAGCCATGTGATGTAACCATTATCTGAGGGAAGATAAGAAAATAAAGTGAAATTATTAAAAGGACATGGTGTACATTCTAAAATTGTAACACAAGTAAACATTATTTTTCATGTTTTGTATTTTAAAATCTATTTTCGAGTATATTCGTAAAAGTAAAATCTTTTGAACTGTTTGTTTAAAATTTGTAAAAGTTTTCCGTCTACCTAAAACTCTTGAATTTGTTGACCTTTCATTTCAACTGTTATCATTAAGGAATATTTCTTTTTACCCCAAAACTTTTTTGAATCTGTTAAAGCTTTCTACACAAATTTTAATGGATTTTCAGAATTTCAAAAATTATATTTTATAAAAATGTATTGCTGACACATAGAAGGAAAAACATTATATGGATTATAAACTCACTATTGATTGTTAGTGATCACAGTGAGTAGGTTTTCCAAAGATATCTTGCATTTAGCTGAAGATAAAATTGATATCACGAATGTAGACTTATATAAAGACCATATTCATAAATGATTTGCTTATAAAAATCATTGCTAAACCATGACTGAATTCAACTTAGAAAAAAAAGAATACAAAAGTGCTTTATGAAAAGCAGTATATTTATATTCAGTCACATCATCCTCTAAAGAAATCATTTTTCATTTCCCTCAGGTGGTTTACAAGCGTCTAAAAATAAAACATATTTTTTAAAAATATACAACATTAATGACTGAACACACCATATATGACATATGGTGCAGTAAGTTTCTTTACATCTAATTTAAATTTTATAATTTTCTGTTATGCACTTTCATTTTTATATGATAAAATCTTTGTGACTGTAATAAAGTTCTTAAAATCCTGTAGAGTGGATTATCTGAAATATAGTCATGTATATTAAAATTCTTCTGTCCATATGTTTGTAATAGAACTCCTCTTAAATGGCTCGACTAATTTTAATGAAATGTTGTGTATATAATTAAGTTGGTTCGAGAATGGATTACATTCACAATTTCATCCGATAAAAATGTTTTTGAATAAAAATCCAGAATTCCGCTCGAAAGCCTTCGCTGTCAATATGTGTGTGACGCAGTTGTCAAGTCAGCGGGTTTCAGTACAAGAAGTCCAACGATCGAATCCACATGCAGGTGATATGGCAATTTTAGTTTAATCTAATTACGTTTCTGATGAATATACATTTTGGGCATCAAGTATTTTAAAAATATTTTCTCTTATTTCTCCATCAAAATGATCCAATTTATAATTTAGTTATAAACATTTTACAATTTTTGGATTTACAGCGTTCAAAGAGGATAGTGTACATAGTGCACTCTATTTCAATTTTTTAAATTCCAGTTTTATTTGCTATAATAAATTAAACATTTATAAAAAACTTATGCGAAAATGGCTTAATGCGTGATTAAGTGGAATTCAAAGTTTTGATTTAATTTTTTTGTAATTAATCTCTGAGTCTGTGTGTGGGTGAATGAAATAAAAGCTTACGCATCTAAGTAACTACAAAATAATCCCCAGAGAAATGTTTAGTTACATTTGAATAAAATCTTATCGTAGACAATATCAATCTAGTGACTGTAATTTTTTGTTCGACTCTTTTCTATTGAGCGTGACCTCTTTGTCTATAAGTAAATATATCGACAATATGTGTAAGATGCATCTAATCAGTGAAAATTACTAACGTTAAAATGCAGGAATAGATGGAAGAATTAAAAGATTATAATTAAGAGAAAATTATACAAATATAATTAACCACTTTGGAAATAATACATTGTTATAAATGTAAGGGATACACATGGCTGCAAAATTTAACGTATCTATAAACTATATTTCATTGATGGTATGTGTTTGTATGTTCGTAATTATGTAGAATCATATGGATATGAGTATACATGAACGATATAAATATGATACTTTTATACTGCATTATAGTTGTTTGGATATCAAACGTGCCATTTTAACTTATTAAATCTAAACCATTTTAGTTTAACCATTTAGTCTGTCCTCATTAGTAATGAGTTTTAATTTTAAACATTATAAGTTGTAAGATAGAAAACAAAAAAAATGTAATGGGATTTTTTGATAATTTAAAAGAATTGGTTTGAAAATTTTCAGTATACAGTTTGTTGTTATAAAGATGTACGCTTACAAAGATGATTCCAAATGAATAGGAACTTTCATGTCAGATGTGGAGTTTAAAGCAGCAAACTCCAGAACGGCACAATATTCGGTTATCCTTGGGGTACTAATAGTGAGTAAAATGGGTATATTTCAAACCAGGAATTTCTGTGCTAGCTCAAGCAAGTATCGTACTTTAATCTCAAATTGAACTGTAAAAACTGTAGCTGTTCAACATAATAGAAGTTGATATACTTACTAAAAAAGTACATTCTAGCCTGAATTTTTTAAAAAAATGCTAAACTACCGATACAAATTTAAAATGCATAAATAAAAGTGAATACTTGAAATTATTTTAGCAATTTTACATACTCTCTCAGAAAACTAACGTTTTGTCAATGAAAATAGTTTACTAGCTTTTTTTTTTAAATGTTAGTGAGATAGTGATGCCACACATTAATATGTCGAAAAACGTAAGCGATGCCTGTAGAAGTTTAAAAACAATGAGCTCTGTTCCAAATTTTCTGATTCCAATCTTTATGGCGATAATAAAAATAAATAAAAACCATTTAATGGGATTTGAACGAAAAGTCAGATCTTTTCGTTTAAGACTTCAGCAAAATAACCGAAAGATTGTAAGTAATAGCCTCCTTTTATGAAGCCTCTTAACACTTCTTTCAAAACGGCATTTACAAAATTTTCCTCCGTTAAGGTGATTCTCGTTCCCCTTCTTTAATTTTGTTCTTTAATCACGAGAAACTTTCAGTGTTAGAATTTAAACAAAAGATTTTCTCGATATTACATCAACATTATTTTGATAATAGGGTGAAAGATTCTCATATTGGTAAAAAGTCAGTAATGAGATTAAGGTATTACAAAAGCATTAAGGTAGTATTGAATGACTTTCCTCATGGTTGCATCTAAGCTTTTCATACATAAACATTGAAACCAAAGATTGAGTCGATTAAATAATACAATTTTATAAGTTTTGAGATATAATTTATGTATGTATACACTCATTATGTTAATGCAAATTTCTGATTCCAAACATATTTTAAACTATTTAATAAAATTAAATCATTAAAACCTTTTCAAAGAGACGGGGGATGTTACAAAGCGATTTAAGGTTTCAAACCAGATTTTACATGTCTGAAAATACACGTTAATTATTCAGCTGAGTTTAACCCCCAATATATTAAGCAAACCTTTGATAGGACAATGTTAATTATAAGTATTGCAATTGTTAAGGTCATTGAAGGTAAAATATTTTTCTTTTATGATTAATAGTATAAATATATTTTTACTGGTCAGCAGTCGTAAATCGAATACCAGGAGGAAATTTGGAAGAGACATCATTGTTTTTAAACGTCTATAGACATTGCGACGGTTTGTTAACATATTAGCGTTTACCATAACTATCTAACGAACGTTTAAAAAATACTAATAAATTATTAATATTTTCTTGGATCAGTATTCTTTTTTAGAGAATGTAGGTAAGAATCCTCTAAATAATCCTCAAAGGTTTTTGAGTATTCGCTTTCATTCAGCATTATATTTATTAAAACATATCTCAAACTTAACTCAAACTTATATATATATATATATATATATATATATATATATATATATATATATATATATATGTGTGTGTGTGTGTGTGTGTGTGTGTGTGTGTGTGTGTGGGTGTGATGAGGCGATTTAGATCTGTTATATAATTGATTCATTCATACATGAAGTAAAATGTTCGAGATCTAAATCTGACCTCATCACATCGTTGTAAAGAGATAGAGGATCATAAATTTCTTTTCAACGGATATTGTTGTCTTGTACGGTGTCTCGGGCGGGGTTCTGATTGCAATCCCAGATTAGAATCCCATCTCCGTACTTGACATTAAATAAGAATGTACCTTTGTGGAGTATTTATGAGTCCCTAAGGCACAGTGCCCAATTAGAAGGGATAAGGTTTTTCACGTTGGCGGTCTCAGGGCGGGGTTTGGTCAGACCAATGAAATCCTTACAACTATCCCGTGTGGAAGACAAGAAGGAGGAGGGGACAAGGTTGAAATAATAAAATATCAAAAATCTAAAAAGATTGATTCGGAGGTCCCAGAGAAGAGGTTCGGGAGTCCCCAAAAGAAGGTGTTTGAAAGTCGGCAGTCCAGTCGGGTCCGACGGAAGTTGTTCGTGAGTCCAGAGGAGAAGGTGCTCGATAGTCTAGACTAGGAGAGTCCAGCCAAGTCTGACAGGAAGTGTTCCTGCACCAAATAGTACGGCCGCACCCCAAAGACTGAGGAGGAAGCCCTTGCCGAGACTAACGGATGATATATAGATTCCCTCTCCTGATCAGCAATAGATACCCTTCAACCAGAAGTGTTCCGGGCCCAACATTTTAGACCCACAAAGGTACCCCCATTTTGCATACATTTTTGAAATCGAGATTAGGTCCTCTATCTATTTACAAAATTACTTTGAAAAAAGATTAATTTATGAAAATTAGCATCATTAAATTAGCATTAGCATTGTTTGTACATAGATGTATATATATATGTTAATAATTTTTTTTAATATTAAGCTAGTCTCGGTTGCTGTCAATCTATCTGTTAGTTTATTTTTATATTTATGTCTGTAGTTTCTCAGAACCTGTGGTTAAATTTAGTACAAAAATACTTAACACAACGCAATTAAAAATAAATCACCACTATACATTTGATCACAGGTTGATACTCAAATATAAAGGAGGACTACACGACAATATATATATATATATATATATATATATATATATATGACGTGATCCAGTGTTAAGGCGAATGGAATAATTAGTCCTTAGTACAAAAACTTTATTTAATTTGGGGTTTCCTTTTCAGTCGTCGCTTGAGCCATTTTCATTTATTCTGGGCGAAGTTAAGCGTGGAATGTGTTGCTAACTGATTATTCTCACTTGATTAGTCATCAACCTCTTGTGAAATATCTCTGCGCATGACCGCATTACTCCAAAAGTTTACGCAAGAGTGGGTCTTTTTAATTTATTTTATTACTATAAAAGAGTTCCCTTTTTAAAATCATTTATAACTCACGTTATTTACAACTACCCCCTTTTTTACCTGAAATATATATATATATATATATATATATATATATATATATATATATATATATATATATATGTGTGTGTGTGTGTGTGTGTGTGTGTGTGTGTGTGTGTGTATGCTTGTATATGTATGTATATGTATATTATATATTCTTATATATATTCTTCCAACTAATGAAATTTTGAGAAACTGACAAACGCAGAGAAATTGAATATTTAAAAAAAGATAATCTAAATATTTTATATGTAAAAAAAAGTATTGTCATTCTAGTGCAGTATTTATCTGAAAGTAATTGATCAATATAATTTTATTCTTAAATACATATTTTACATAATTGTTTTCTTATAATATCCTCTTTGAAATATTTATTTCGCTCAATTAAAGGAAATCAATATGTTGTTACTAACTTAAACTTTACTTTTACGTAATAATTTACATTTTAAGGTTGTTCTATTGATCTTTATACGACGTTAAGAATTTAGTTTCAAAGTAACTGTTTGGTAAGGAAATAGTTTGAGTGACTTGTAAGGTTTCTGTTCATAAGATTAAAATAAAAATCTAGAGTTTGAAATGTTTACCAAAGTCGTTGAATAACAATAATGATGATGGTTTGTGTATGTGTATGTGCTCGTACTCCAGAATTAAAATCATGACTTTTATGTGATTATTTTTATATGTATATATCACTTAAATTTATTCATTTGTAGACAAATTAGTTGTGAAAGATAGTTAAAGAATTAATATTAATTGCGATCTATTCAATTAATATATAATTATCTAATGAGCAATTTATAACTGCATATCATTTACTAAAGTTCATTATGAGACATTTTAACTAGGAAAATTCTTAATTATGATGAAAATTGTTACCACTCTTTAGGTAAAGATAGTTAAAAATATGTGTTAATCGCCATAATATATTGAAAATAAAATGTTTCAAAAATCTGTAAAATTTTCTACAAATGTTCTTACTACATTGAGATGTGTAAAATCATTATTTCTCATTTTTTTTATTGATATTAGTAAGTCATTATTTGGTCTCTAAAGAAATGCCTATCTGGCTGCCTAACAATTTTACATGTTCTCTATTGTGTAACTGATTTATTACGTTTTTTATCCTTAAGAAAAGAAATTTTATAATGTTCTACTGGAAACTATAAGAATGAATAATTTAAGCATAAATAATTATTCGCTGCTTCACTAGTTTGTTGTTTAATCTCTAATTTTGAGTGTATTGTAACTAACCTCCTTCATGTTTAGTAAAAAAAAAAATTCATATCCATAGTAAGAAAACTATGCCTGAAAAGTTTGAATTCTATGTCTTTATATTCCATGCCAGCTTGTAGTATTCTGAAATTTTTGATGTTGAAACACTAGCTATTCTCAGAAGCTTTTAATTTTTTATTTGTTATATATATTATTTTGGTCTTTTTTGTTTGTGCTTATCGAAGAATTAACTCAACGTTTAGAAAATTCAGTAGTTGAATATTATTAGGATCTAAAACTTTTTTTCATCAATTTTCATCAATTAACATTGATTTTAATCGAACAAAAATGCTTATAATGTCATTAGTATTACACATAAAAGAATTTTACTAAAGTTAAGAAAACTTTAACATACTTTAAATATTTCTCAAATATTTAAATACTCATTGAATTAAATATTTTTATACTCTCAAAAAATTAGGGAAGCCCTAACAAGACCATTTATGTTTTAGTTAAAACAAAAAACAAATCAGAGGAAAACACATATTTTTTATCTATAATCCATGGAAATAATTTAATTTAGTAAGTTTAGGGAGAGATACCAACTTTTGCATAAATTGTCAAATTTTTTACTCCATGTACTATGACAACCCATTTAATTCTGATAACGTGCGGTCTGATCTAAATTTTTTAATTTTTAAAAGATAATTAACTGTGCTACCTGCGATTTTTGAGGTGCTTGTATTTAATGCATACTGCTAAACTCAATCAAATTAATTGATTAATTTGGCTTTTTATTGACTTTCCAAGACTTTTAATTTTTTTTAATTATTCATGCGGAACCATGCGTATGAAATAAATATAACACCACTTCAAATCATTTATCATATTTGATAACAAGTCTGTCTTGGTCTCTGAAGTTGGATTCTACCAGAAGAAAGAGTAAATTCTCTTAGAAGGGAAGACTAAATATCTTTACTTCTAATGAACTTAACCTTTGGCCAATAGCCGTGTTGTACCTAAGAAGAGAATGATTGAAACTTGTAGAAAATATGTCAATAATAGTAATTTTTCAAACATTAATGATAAATTGTTTCTTCGGATACTACCTTTGTCGTCATAAAAACGATAACGGAGTATTTTATGTGTAATAGTTCACTACACGAATGTTCACAAAACATAAAACTGCATTTATCTCTTTTGGAGCTCAGTATGACACGTACACCTAGTTCTGAGTTTTCCCAAAATATATTGTTCCAGCTTCCTATGACGTTATGTGTAGAAATGATGAATGATATAAAACTGCTTGGGTCCTTGATACCTTTTCGGAATGAAAGATGAATTCCTTTAATTTATATTTTCTGTATGAAAGAAAGACCGAAGCAAGATTTTAGCCAGTTAATAAAGTAATATAAATTTCCAATTAGATAGTAACATTTATCAGGAACAGCCAATATTTTCACCATTTTAGATTTCAATCATTAGACAATACTATATATAATCATTTCCTTTATATAATTTACCTTAAAATAATAGTGTTCTGTTAGATTATTTAAAGGTAAATGATTTATGTATTTGAATCAAATAGGTAAACTAATTAGTATATCTTTTCTTACAGTTACACCTGTGTGTCGCACTGCAGAGCCAAAAATCTATGGAATCTCAACATCGGAAGTTTTGAATGTGACTTGTGATATGGAAGCCGATCCAAGGGATACACAAATTCGATGGTCACTAAATACATCGAAAGGCTTAGAGGTCTTGACCGAGTGGACTAAGGGAGGACCTCGAAGTGTGTTTAGCTATTCACCGAAGACCGATGAAGGATATGGAACATTAATGTGTTGGGCTAAAAACAGTATTGGAACTCAGAAAGACCCTTGCATAATAAAAGTGGTGCCAGCAGGTAAGATTTCTTTTATTTGTATTTTAAACATTTATTCTTAAGTAACAGGGCTGTAAAGGAGAGTAATATTGTTTTAAAATAGGGCAAGAAGAAATTCTACAAATTTAGAGCAATCTTTAAATCAATTGAAACTGGTATAGTATATCACCTATAAGTCTATATACGGCAATGGAAGCATTATAATTGGATAATGGTGGTTAGTCTATTTTAGTGGCGATGATGCTGATAAATTTGTCTTCTAAGATAACCGAAGATATGCAATACTAAAAGACTGGAAGATAGATTTTAAAGAGAAAAGAACAAAGTTATTTTGAAAACATAGCGATGGTATCAAGGAGCTATTTATATATGTGTGACCACGCAAAATTTCTTCTCCTTTTTCCAATAGTACAGGTCACGATTATGCCAGTTATTTATTAAATTCTTGTTTTTTATGATTATTCAAAGAAAGTTTTACTCTTTATAGTATTTTCTTTCCTTTTCATAAAATAAGTCCTATCAAATATAATTTCATTTCTGTGGCTTAGTGGAAGAACAAACAATATAAAAACATCATCGAAAATTACACATTCATTCCTCTTGAAAAAAATTTTAGTGTACACAATACAGTACTTTCTGCGTATATAAAAAATTAGAATACAGAATACTGTACTTTAATCTGAAAATTTGTGCCTTCACAAACAATTGAAAATGACTTTGGTTGTTTATTGCATACAAAAGTTAGGCCTTTTGTTATTAGTTTATCTAAAAAATGATATTAATTATTCTTGCATTTAGCCCCCTATTATGAAGAAAGAAATTATAGAAAGAGCCTTATGGGACTCGTGTATGTATATATACATATATATACATATATATATATATATATATATATATATATATATATATATATATATATATATATATATATATATATATATATATATATATATATACAGCCAAAATTACTAATATTGTGTTCTTATATATTTAGGCATACTAACGTTAGATAATAAGTACGGTAAAAATGTGTAAATATGTCATCCACGAACTCAAAATAAAAACGCTCAATAATAAAGGACAGTATCCGCAAATTGTTAAGATCTTTCCGTATTCAGTCATTCGGTCTTCCAAAAACTTGAGTAAATAATAAATTTGATCTTAAATCAAGATTATTTAGGAAAACGTTTGCCTTCATTTTATTGCTTTTCGTGTACTACTGTTTTTCAAGTATTCATTCATTTCGGGAAATGTAAATATGCCTCTGTATTTATACTGCTTTCGTTACTATTTTTCTTCTCCACATTAAATATAGATAATTTGGTTTATTCAAGATTCCTATTTTCTTAGCCGTAGAGAATTAAGCGTATACATACATTGGAGATGTTTAAAGAGAGGATTTTTGCAATTATCTATTAATATTCGGTATTGAGATAAAATAAGGTAAAATGTACTATAAAAATGCTTTTCTATGAGATTTATTACTTTTAAGTATCTTTCTCTATTTAGCATTAAGAAATTCTAGGTTTTCTCTTATTATTTATTTCAATACATTAATGGAAATTGTGTATTTTATTTAATCTTGGTAAAAAATTTTCAAAACCATTTTTATACAGTTTGGGTAAAAGCATTCATTTTATTTTCTATGTTTGTTTCATATTTGAGATATGTGCTATCTATTAATATTCTGCAAATTCTCACGTTTTAATTGGTAAACTGATACTTTATGTACAGATAACCTAATCTGAGATCTGGATGTTATCTCAACCTAAATGTCTAACGAAAATGAGCCAGTGGTACTTAATATTTAGTAGCATTCTTATATAATGCATTTTACATATTTCAATTCTGACATATTTAGGATTTTTAAAAATAGTTAAAAGTTTTGACATTTTAATAAACCTATAGGTTTATCCAAAGTAACATATAATTGTTTGTATTTTCAATGAGCCTTAGTCTTAGCTAACGTAATCTGCGAAATCGTACATATATAAGCTATGTACTACTTGATTATCTGTAATTCCTCCACAGATATTGTGCCTCACTCGGCTAAATTCGGTTGCTGTCAGAAAAAAGCTGAATGGACTGTTCTTTTTGAAATGAGATATTTAGACTCTCCTACCCACATGAAAATAATGATGAATCATCAATGTTGAATCTAGGAAAGAGGCACGGCTTCTTTAATGGGCACACAGAAATTCACTCCTAAATAATATCAGAACAATACCATAGAATTTCATCGTTCCCATAAATTAAGCAGCAAGTGTTGAATGAGACATATCCCCACATCATCGACTATACTAACCGAGAATGCCCTACGAATAAATATTATGCATGTAATAATGACGATACGGCCTATAATGATTAGTGTAAGAAAGCAGAATATAGAGGTGTTAGATCTGATTTTTGGTTGGCGACCGATGCATATGGCCGTACACCTAGAGATGATGTAACTTGAAGCTAAAAGGGCACTTAATGCGATATATGACGCAGGTGGTCAAGAAATAAGGAGTTAAAAGCATTAAACTGGAAGATCAAAGACAATAAAAATTGAGGGAACTGAAGGATGACAGATTAGGTAGGGAGCTGCTCTTCAATTCCGGAGCTCATGTGTCCGAATACTACAATTGACATGAATGTTCGTAACCTTTCGGAACCGGATTTAATTTGTAGGCTTTGGTCACATTAGCCATCGTATATCAAAAATGTAGATCGCAATGCTTCAAACAAAACCAATCCAAAATTGAAAGCAAACTCAAACTTTGAAGCGCAAACGACTTTGAGGCAACGGAATGGTCACCTCATTGCTTAGTATCGAACACACAAGTAAGGATTTTATTTCGCATGTTATTGAAAATATCTATATGAAAAATGTATACTGCAAAATTTGTCATTCTATAAATAAAAGGAATGCTTAGTGATAAGTCTAAAGGCAGATTTTTTACTTCTTTCATATATTGTATAGTCATTTTTTATTAGCTTCTTAATGTAGGCTCCCTTTAAAAATAATTGCATCTCTTAAGTTGTTCTTTCAGAGAAGTTGTTTATAGTTAATAACAAAATGACTTTTTACATATTTTATAAAGAACCCTTTGGAATTAAAATATTCTTTGAAACGAATATTTTAATATTTTGTATGCAGCAATCGGTTATGTATGTTTTCCGAGTAGTGCTTTAAAAGACAAATGCATATAATATATAAGGTAAATAACTCAAAATGTCAAAATCTCTTTCAATATTTAAATACTTCATAGATGGATCTGATTTATTAATATCATACACTTACCATAATATTTAATAAGGAACTATATGTTTTGAACAGTTATAAAATATACTGATGATTAGTATTTTTACTAAGATGAGCTCTATTTTACTTCCTGAAAGTACTATTGCATTTTTATTATTAAAAAAAAACATCTTTCTGAACTTTATTTGACATTTTAAAATTCTTTTTTAAAATATTTTACTCAGAATATAATGAGTATAAATTTGAAAAAAAACTATTTAATTAATTTTATTAATTTTATTCCAATATGCTATTTATAACCAATGCCTATACATAAAATATTTTCTATTAAAAACTAAATGGTAGATTTAAAAACTAATAATTAATTTAGGAACCTATAATAATGAAAAATAGATATATTTACAGACATTCAGATATAAGACTTCATATTGTTATGCATGATAGATTTCTTACTTTCCAACATACATAACATATTTCACTTTCGGGGTATACAACTTTAAAAGTTTCTAATAAACTATTTACATTCCTTCCAAACTCATAGTTGGCAGATTTTTAGGCGTATTAAGAAGCTGATGCTGATTACGGAATAATTTAAAATTTAGGCATTAAAAGATTATAAATTTAATTTAATTTAATTTTAGTTATGTTATTTGTTTTGGAATTATTAACTAGTGATTCATGTGTAAAATGGTCAATTAACATGCTTAATAATCAGTATTTTACCTCTAAAAAATGGAAAATGTGTAAGATTGTATATAAGATATGAAAGAAAAAAATATTTGTTCTGATTCAGTGTTACTCCGAAAGTGTTATTTTGAGAAATTTTCCTATTCATTCAAAGGTTATTCTAAAAATTTCAGAAACTGTTCCACATAAGGATTCATAAAGATAAGTTTGTGAAACACATCAAGAAATTGTATTTGTACAAGACTAATTTTAATCACTCATAATTCACATATAAAATATTTCCAAGAAATTAGATTTAAAAGTAGTTATTCTTAGCAGAGATATATTTCTCAAAGAAATAAGAGTTCATTTGTTATGATCTATTGAAATTAACTGAATCTGAAAAGTGTGTTGAATGGCATAATTATATAATGTTGTTGGGTAACATCACGTATTACCCTGTAAAACTATATCTGTGTTCTGTTAACTGCATTTTTTACAGTCTGTAAAACTATAGTAAAACAAAGAATAAACTGTAGGATTTTTTAAATTAATTTGATTATAAAAATTCTAACCACTCACTCATTGAAAATAATAGACTGAATATTTAAATGTTTTTAGCACTTATATTTTGTACCAAAATGTAATGACACTAAATTACAATTACACACACAAGCACACATGTATGTATATATATATATATATATATATATATATATATATATATATATATATATATATATATATATATATATATATATATATATATATATGTCAGGTCTAGAAAGGAGTTAGTTGGAAAATACTTGAGTTATAAACGGTTTTAAAAAGGGAACTCTTTTATAATAAAAAATAAATTAAAAGAACCCAAGCTTGCTCAACTTTTTGGAGTAATGCGGTCAAGCGCAGAGATATTTCATAGGAAGTTGATGAGTAATCAATCGAGAAGAATCAGTTAACAAGTAGACATGGAGCTGTCAACACATTTCACGCTTAGCTTCACAACGAATAAATGAAAATGGCTCAATTGACGGTTGAAACGTAAACTCCATGTTAAGTAAAGAATAGTTTTTACTAAGAAGGACTAATTATTCCATTCGCATTAACACTGGAACATGTCATATATATATATATATATATATATATATATATATATATATATATATATATATATATATATATATATATACATACACGCACTAATATATATATATATATATTAGTGTGTGTATGTATATATAAATGGGTATGTATTTATATGTCAGACAACTAAAATCAACCGACTTAAAAGCAGATTTCTTTTAATAGAAGAAAAGTTATATTTGATCGCATTATGGAAACACTATCTTAATCATACAAATCCAATCAAAACAAAAAAATTCCTTAATACAACTAGAAATTAAATGTTTTTTTAGATAAGCTCTCTATTATTCTTCTAATTCCAAAACTTATTTTTTCAAAAAGAATCGGATAAATGTCCGACTTTTTAAGACTCGTTTAATAAGAAAATTCAGAGTTCCAGTCAAGAAATTTTGTAAAAAAAATAAGCATGAGAAAAATGTTGGAATGCAATGGTAAAAATCAGAAGTTTATCCATTAAAACAAATCCTTTTCATTCCCTTAACCAGAATGGAGTTTGTAAATATTTTGTAAAACTAATACCACTTAATCCGATTATGTCTCTGCAGTTCGCTTTAATGCAGTCTATCTTTTTGAGTGGAAAGTTTTTGATAAGCTGTTATTGATTACTCAAGTAAACTTTGAAAAAGATAACTTGAACTTGTTATTGCAAAGTTATCAGTGATTGATCGGGAAAAGGCTGATTGATTTTGAAAATTTTTGTATTTAAATTTTTCTTTTGCTGATAAAACTTTTTGCCTCAACTTTTAGCATGAAATCGTGCTTTTTTTTCCTTAAAAAGCATTCTTCAATGTAAAAGTTTATCAATAGTGTACCATATATTAATTTACAAAACTCACTTTTAAATATTATGATATCCTACCGTTTTCTGTATTTGAATTACATATATATAATTAAATCAGAATCTCTGAAAATATCTTTATAAAATTATCCAAAATTGTGTATTACATTAGCAATAAACGAAATATTACTTATATCTGCTCATGATTCAATTTCTAAAAGTGAATTTAATTTTCTTAAAAGTAGGACCTAGTGATATAAAAATTTCAACTAGTAAGATAAAAACATTTTTTAATTTGATAAAATATAAAGTCTTTTCATAAGTAGTTTTACTGAAATTTTACTGAAATTAAAGCAAATGCTACAGAACAACGTAAAAGTATAATTTTGAATTTAAAATTATATACGAGCAAATAAGAAAATAATTTTTATATTACATGCCGAAAGTGTATTATAATTTTTAGCTATTAAATAACCAATTTTACACATTTAAAATTTTTTGAAATATATCATCATATCTAAGAGCCGCAATTTTGTTAGTTTGAGAAAGTAGTAATTAAAACAGTTTTTTAAAAAATAATCGTTTATAATACTAACCTTAGTTTACTTAAAACAGATTACT
Source organism: Pardosa pseudoannulata (assembly GCA_032207245.1). Taxonomy (NCBI): domain Eukaryota; kingdom Metazoa; phylum Arthropoda; class Arachnida; order Araneae; family Lycosidae; genus Pardosa; species Pardosa pseudoannulata. Next base: position 197,620,554 of record CM063505.1, read on the forward strand.
AATCAATTTTTAATAAACTTAATATGTTTAACATATTAACAGATACATATGTCCCGCTGTAGCACTATTGAAACTGTAGACATTATCAATAACACTAACACTAAACAGGACAGAGTATATTTTTTCTTAAATGTCACACTTGGCGATTAACAACGTTACAGCCGAACGATGGCTGAATGGTTAGGGTGCTGGCCTTCGGAACCGGAGTTCGTTGGTTCGAATTCCACAGTGGCATGGATGTTCGTAACCGTTCGGAATCGGCTTTAAGTAGTAGGTCCCGGTCTCATTAGCTCTCGTGTTGCAAAAAGTAGACCGTAGCGCTCCAAACCAAACCAAAACAACGTTCCAACCAAAAACCAAAGAACAATCCTTCTGGGAGAGTGACCTATTATAAATGTTCTGGTACAAATTCCTGCACGTTCTCCGCTTAGGTAGGCTGATTTACTCCAAGATTCTGAGCCTCTGTAGATAAGTCTGCAAATTGAACTCTCCAGTTATTTTTTTTTAAATAATCTTTAATTTTAACATTTTTGTTTTAAAAACATTGAACACACACAAAAAAATCTATATATTATTTTATTAATATACTAAATAGTAAATGCATTTAATATATTAAACAAATTATTTAAAAAAATTATTTTAGAAAAAAAAAATTCTTCTCAATACTTTCTTTAAATGCTTAGAACAGTAACGAAAATTTATTCAAAAGTCTGAAAAGATTCTCTTAAATACAAATGACTGTATTCTGTACAAAATACACATATTAAATGTTTATAAGGAATTTAAAAGCATTTGCTATCAAAAAAAGACGTAGTACATTTTTTATTTTATTTGTTACCGAATTTATATAAATATTTTAATAATGAGATTTACTTTCACATTATTTTATTATCATTATTCAAATATTTTCAACGTTGCCAGAATTGTTATTTCAATATTAAATAAAAATTTCCATTTGTTTAAATTTAAATTTTACCTAGGAAAAGTATTTTTTATTTGTATCATATGTTAATTTTAGTATGCCCATTAATAAATTAATACTAATGAATGAGTAAAAGAAAATTAAAATCCTTAAACCAATCTAAATAAATGCTCTTGATATTACTCTTAAGCAGAATCAAGTCGTAACCACATCGGAACTTTTACAAATTCTCCATTCTTTTTCTGCTCCTGGGGATTGCATATTTAGGGGATTTGAAATAAACCCTCTAATTGGCGAGATATCAGAAAATTCCCCTGAGGTTAAGGAATTATTTATGAACTATACTTTTGCCCGATATAAATAAAGGATAACGGAGATAATTTAATTTTTGAATTTTATTCAGGAAATACATTCGAAACAGTGGATTTTACATTCAGTTACTTTTATTTGGTTTTAAAAATAAACAATCTAATCTCAAAGGAAATAGTAAATTTAAAATGAATTCCATTATAAATTTACTGCAGTATTTTGTCTTTGTGCATCTATTAAAGTTATTTTGATTTATATTTCAGAAACGTTTTATTTATTAATTATATATCTTTTTTTGCTTAGGTTAGAACTTTCTAAATATTATGCAAAATTTTGAGTAACATAATTGACATGTAAAATTTCTTGGGTTCAAGACAGCATATGTATCTTGCTAGAATTAGTTCTTAAAGGGGACAGTTTCGATTCCTTAGGAGTAAGAAATTCTTAGAATGCCTTATCGATAGAGGATGCGAAACGCTTTTTAAATCTTGGAGGCATGAATAATTAACTGTCTCCATGCCCCATCAGATTAAAAAACCTTCCTTCCCATAGGACCTATACACACTTACAGAGTTCCCCTATAAAAAAGTTAACCGACACAAGTCGGGTCTAATTTGATACCACTGGTTATGGATTTACACTCGGTTTTCTCTAATAATAGTTTTGAATGAAATTATTACAATGAGATTTATGGCATATTTGTAGACTTATAACATCCAGGTCTATCTTTAGAATCTTTATCAGAAGCAGGAAATTAGACAAAAAATTATCAAAAGTAAATAGACACATAAAGGTAAAAATGAATGAGAGGCAATAAAATATTAAAAAATGAAAAATGGCTTATAACTGTAATAAATATGAATATAATTTTACGGCGTTTCAACTTTGTGTATCTATTAAACGTATTATGATTTATATCTCAAAAAATATTTTATTAATATTAATTTTTTTTTTGCTTAGCTTAAACTTTTCAAAATAATATGCTTATTTTTTTAAATAGAATTGAGTCTTTTGCTAGCTTTAGTGTTTTGATCGATTTCTGTCGATAATTGTTGCTCCAAAAATATTAATTTAGTTTTAAATCATTTTAATGAAATAATTATAGGGACTTGTGACTTGTATCCTAACCACTATTCACTTAAAAGTGTGCATTTACTTTTTTTTCAGAGACTTCCTCGAAAACTAAAAACTAGGAGGGACATTATAAACGTAACTACTCACCCTTAGGTCGGAAAGAATTTAAAAAAACATAAAACTACTCAGAAAATGCAAGACTTACTTATAACTATACTAAATAAGAGAAAAAGAGTTTAGATGAGTTAATAGCAGTATCCCCATTGTAACTCAAAAGATTGATATGTTAGTGTGTAGTAATAAAATGAGTGTGATAGAAAGACCAATAGTAACCATTCAATATATTAAAATGTGTATATTATTAACATATTCCAAAAGCGAAACTATGCGATTATCAATCTATCTATATGCTTTCAAAATTTATAAATGTATTACTTAAGGAGACGTTAACTTTAATTAAATAAATTTAAAATTTGTATTAAATAAAGAGATTTATATTTGGGATTTTGGAACTGTTTTTAAGTATAAATGTCTTTAGTATCCTTTCATTACAAACTTCTATATTCTCATAGTCATCCCCGTGTGTTGAATTTCTCAGCCCTTCTAATTCTCATAAAACACCAGTGTTACTCCGTTTTACTTGTTTATGAGTTACTAACTACTTATCTACACTCAAGAGCCAAAATATTATGACTATCTCTACATTTAGCAATGAACTCGCCTGGATGACGTGGAAGGCACGTGATCAGATGGAATTGGTATGTAACTGTTGCTGGAGAGTACTACAAGGATTTAGGGAATTTAATAACATTCTTGCGGATATTAAAGGAATTCTCGTAATAAATAATTTTAGCGAATTAGCTAATAAACTCGCAGAAATTCGTGATGGTATGCTCAAATGTACTTCGAAGGATCAGGCGCTGATGTATTTTATCAGTCTCGCTGAACTGATCAGCTCCCTAGCACCGTAATGGCGGCTTCCCATACTTCTCTCTGTCTTCGCATGGAATTGTAATGGAATTAGATCGAAAATACACGAGTTCCGTGAATTTATAAATGAGCACTCTCCCGATATTGTACTCCTTCAAGAAACCAAATTTAGACCAAGTGTTAAATTAAATATTTTAAACTACCACACATATAGGTATGACTTCCCTAATCCAAATCATGCAATGAGGAGTACTGCCATCATTATTAAAAAATCTATCCCGCACCATGAAACGGTGATCCCTGACCTCAAAATTATTAATGTAAATGCTATCAACGTTAAATTTCCTAATTGCCCTGTATATACCATTATCTCAACTTATATTCCCCCTTGTCAAAATGTAAATGATGTAAATTATGATCTTAATATTCTAATAAATTTAAATAATAATAATCTAATTTTTGGTGATCTCAACGCTACCCACATTGACTGGAATTGCACACAGAACAATGAATACGGACTTCTAATCTCTAATTTAGCTGATAATAGTGATATTTATATTCTTGCCCCTCACTCTCCCAATCATTATTCTAGAAATTCTGGCACAATTATTGATTTCTCACTTATTAAAGGTATCCCCCATAATATTACTATAGAAATTATCTGTAACCTCACTTCAGATCATAATCCTGTTAAATTAATTGTTGGTATAAATTCTAATTTTTACTCCCATATTCCTAAAAGTTTTGTAAACTGGAGTGAGTACAAAAATAACTTAAACAATATTCCCCTTAACATCCCTGATATTAATAACCTTAATGATATTGATAATCTTGTTGATAGCATAACTCATGATATTAGAAATAGCGTTGCCAGTAGTACCACAGTCATACCTGACACAAACAACACCCCTAATGACAGGCATTTAAAAATTTTAATTAATAACAAAAATAGAACCAGACATGCATGGCAGCTAAACAGAACTTCTACTAATTAAACTATAATGAATAACGCACAACAAGCCTTAAAATATTATCTTCGAGATAAAGCAAACAATAGTTGGAACAATTATCTAAATTCACTAGACATTACTGACAAATCCATTTGGAGAGCAGCTAATAGATTTAAACCCTCTCATTAATAGCTTAAACAATAGTACTTGCACCACTGACAATGATAAATGTAATCTTATTGCTGACACCCTTGCTAATAACTTCACCCTCAATTCAGTGACCGACGGAAGTACTGAAAACATAGTTAATACTAATGTTGCTAACTTTAAAAATAACTGCAGCAGTGATAACAGCTATGAATATTTTGATCCTGGAGAACTGCTAGAAATTATAAAGAAGCTAAAGACCAAGAAGTCTCTTGCTTATGACAAAATAACTAATTTAATTTTACTACTATGTTAAAGCATCTCCCTCTCTCTTACAAATTTAAAATTTATTATCTTATCAATTCTAGTTTTAAGTTTAAATATTTTCCCACCAAGTGGAAAAACTCAATTGTAATCCCAAGCCCTAAACCTGGTAAAAAGGCACAGTGACCCGAATAACTACCGACCCATAAGCTTGCTTTGTTCAATTAGTAAATTAACTAAAAAAATTATCGCAAATAGAATCAATAACCATATTAATAGTAATAATATCTTAATTCCATACCATTATGGATTTCGCTCTAAGCTTTCTGCCCCGCACCAAGTCTACAGATTAACTGAAATACTAGCTGACTCCAAGATCAAAAACTTTTCTACTGCAGCGTTATTTTTAGATGCAGCCAGGGCTTTCGACAAGATTTGGATTAATGTATTAATTCATAAACTAATTAATTATAATTTCCCTAGTAATCTAATTATTTCTTATCTAAACAATAGAACCTTTCAAATTAAAATCAATAACTCTCTCTCTAATATTAAGAATATGTACGGTGCGTCCCACAAGGGTCGATCATAGGTCCCATACTTTTTAATTTATATATCAATGACAACCCCCAATGTGTTTCTACTAAAATTGCAATATACGCAGATGATACTGCCATTTTCTCTACATACAAAAACTTCAAATATGCTGTTAAGGCAGTCAATAAGCACGTTGATCTTATTAAGAGCTGACTCGACAAATGGAAAATAAAACTTAATACCGATAAATGCGAATCTGTCATGTTCACTAGTAAACGCAATAGTACTTTTAACAACACTAAAATTGGAAATACTGCCATCCCTTGGTCAAACACTGTTAAATACCTAGGAGTTATACTAGATAAAAACCACACTTGGAAACAACACACACATAATATTAAGAATAAATTTCGAGCTGCTAAACGTGCCCTCTTCCCCTTAATTGCTCGAAATAGTAAATTGAACTTTAACAATAAGTTTATTTACGTCCCTTATTAACGTATGCATGTCCCGCATGGTCATATGCTGCTAAAACTCATATAAAATCATTATCTGCTGAACAAAATATCACCATTAGGCAAATCACTAATTCACCTTGGTACTTTCGTATTTCTGAGATCCACAGGGAAATTGATCTCCCTATTCTTCCAAATTTTCTCAAAAAATTAGCCAATAATTTTTATTCTAACTTATGCTTTGATCATTTACAGGACTTAGGCCAATATTAGCACGCGGACCCTGCAAACGCTAAAGCGGCCCTTGGCCATTCTCAATAGAGAACTGAAATAAATTTTATTGGCTCTCAGTAGCCAATCTCTTTTCTCCTCTGCAATCTCTATATCCACACTTCCTAAAAGTATGGACTTAGCTCGCAGCCTCTCGCTCCCATGCAGGATCAAGCTCTGAAATACTAAAATTCTATTGGCTCTCAGGAACCAATAGAATTTCTCCTAGTAGTAGTCTGAATCCGTGCTATCGGAGACGACATCGTTCTTGAACTTAGAATCTTAATCAACTTAAGTGTTTATTAAAAAAATAAAATAAATGTATTATTGTGTTTTAACCTAATATTGTTGTTTGAACTTAGTCGTAACTAATTTTATACCTTCTGTTATATTGTGTCCCCCTTCAACGAACTCGTGTATCGTGTTTACTGTTATCATATTCTCTTAAATAATTTTAATTCTCTACCATTTTAACTAATTCATATAGTAATTTCAGTCCTCAATTTCGTGTTTAATTATATGTTATCTCATTACCATGCATGTTTGACAGAAATTCTGACCTAGAGGGCCTGGCCCAGGAAGGTCAGACAAAGCTCCAGTGCGATGTCTTAAGAATCATTCTTTTACTTATTTCTGTGTGTCGTGGGAAAGGCTGCGAATCTAAGCGATATTTATCGAGAGAAGATTGTAATGGCTCGGAACAATTATTTTGACGTAGTAGTTCGACTCGTGGGTTGTTCGCTATTTACAGTTGTCAGTACTTATGCAAAGTGGATGAATGACGGTGAAACCAGTAGTAGGCGACATGGTATTGGACGTCTACATGCTATCAAAGAAAACGTCGTCGGAGACTGTCTCGCATAGTGAAGCAAAGGTTAAAATTGTGTTGGAGAGGTTCCAGGAACATTTTGCTGAATACCAGTTAATGTCCTGACCGCCTAACTCACCGGGTCTCAATCCTCACATTTGGGATGTCATGGGACGGTAGCTCAGAGTTAAAAATCCACCAATTCGCAATATCTCGGATTTGCGTAATCGTTGCTTAAAATTTCTGGTACAATCTGTCTCAGGCCATTTACCAAGAACTTGTGGCATTCATGCCAAGGCGGGTTGAAGCTGTGTTGTGCCCCAAAGGTGGGCCAATTCGTTATTAACAGGTGGTCATAATGTTTTGGCTCTTGAGTGTATTTCTTATTTTATCCCTTTTGTTTCCTTTAAGATAAATATACTACATAAACTACACTGAACACAACTTCAATTTTTCCCCTAAAAATGAAGGAACTCCTGAACTAGTTACTGAGTTTCTCTCTGTTACTTATCATCTTATCATTTGTTTCCTTGTGAAAGAATTTTGAAGCAATAAAAAATTTAATTCTTATTTATAAATTTGCATCTAAAAATATTAAATGTATTTCTCTTGTTTGAACCAAAATAATCTAGATTGGTTTTGTGTTTTTGGATTTCAACCATAAACATAATATCGTATTTTTTTATTGAAAATTTCTTAAAGAGGTAAGTTGCATTAGATAAAATAATGCCACAATGATGTTTTCAAAACATAAAAATATCAATCAAAACTAAAGATATATTCTTTATAGTTTAATGGATTTCATAAAGTTTTTTAAAATAATATCAAATATTTTTTTCCGATACTTTTGAAAATACATAAAATAATCACAATATGCTTTACTGTTTAAAAAGATTTTTAATAGTGTAACAAGAAATAAAGTTGATCATTAATGCTTTTAAAGACAAAATAAATAATAATATTCATATTTTACTCTTGGTTTATGAGTAATTGAATTTAATTTAGGTGATGTAACATAGGATAAACATGTCATTTCCCATCAAACAATTATCACACTTGTATATTTAATATAATTTAAATAACTTGATGCAATTTGAGATAAACTCATTCTTCGATGATGCTTTTAAAACAGATAAAAATTACTGCACATCTTACTTTTCTTACGTGGTGTTAAATGGATTTCTAATATTTCATATCAATTAGTATAAACATACTTTTTTTTTCAAAGTTGAATTAAGTATGCGTTAAACTGTTTAAATTTTATCAAATTGGATTTCCCAAATTTCTTCGGAATTTAATAAATTCCATTTCAAAGATGACTTTTAATGCATTAAATATTTCTCCAAGTCAGTTTAACGTTTATTTCATAAAGTGAACTATATAGATTTTATAAAATCACATAGAGTCTAGACAGTTTTATAGAATTCTTTCACAGAATCATTCTAATTTTAGGTGTAATTTATAATCCATTTCCATAAAGTTATATAAATATCGGTGCAGATATAAATATAAAGTTAGATTTCTAAATTATATGTAATAATATGTTTATCGCTTTCAATTCCGAATTTTTTTCTCGGTAATTTTTTTCTATCAACCCTAGCGAATGTTTTCGAATCTCTCCTATTAAATTCCTCCCGGATACATATCGAAAATTAAGGGTAAGTTACTTCTTCCACTAGAATTGTAGTGATCGCACATTGGCAGGCACAATTGGAGTTAATTGGTTGGTATGGTATGGAAAGCCAGGTTTTTCGAGTGTTCCGACAGTTTCGATACATTAAGCTACACTTGCAGCTAGGGTGGTGCTAAATGGGTAAGAGATTCGTAGTCTTGTGTTGGTAAAAAGATGTATAGTGCCTGTATTGCCAGAGATGTTAGGAAAATTATATTAATTTATTATAACTTAAACCCACATTTTAAATTGGTAATTATTTTTTTCAATAACTGTATTTGCCACTTAGTTTTTATAGCTGACACAAAAAAGTATGTGATAAAACCAAATTTCAGTCACATTAAAAAAATGTTTTTCAGGTGAATATATTTTCAGTTTGGAAAATCTGGTTTCAAAATTAAAGGATAACATTCTAAAATAATATACTTTTTAATTAAAATAAGATATTGGGAACATTGCAGAAATATTCAAACAGTTTTAATTAGTAGGAAAAGTAAATAATTTTATTAGTGAGACTTTTGAGATTATTATACGATTGAATCGGTAGGATTTAATTTTATTGTAAAAAAAAATATTTCAGAAAACTTTTCTAAATCAGATTCCAGTTCATATTAAGAAAGTGAGTTTAAAGTTGATTTATAACTTTCCTTTATTCACACAGCTTTGAGAAAGGAATAAAAAATATCCATATATATTTGTATGAAAGTTCCGATAAACTATATCTTCGCCTCAATTGACAAACTTAAGATTGCTTTTTGAGCAAGCATTCGCTGTTCATACTCTCCTTTTATAAAACTGTATTCCACGCAGTGAAATATGAGATACAATTCCCGAAAATAAATAGTGGTATTGAGAGAAAAATAAAAAGCTGCTTTTCTATTGCTTCCAAATATTTTTTTTCGGAATATTCGTCTTCCCTATGAACGCCGTTATATGTACCCACTCTATCAGAAATATTTTCCATTCACAGTAAGCTGACGGAGAATATCAAAGAAGCAAACTGAACGATATTCATATTGAATGGATCAGTAATAAAAGAATATATTAAAACGAAAATTTACAAAATAGAGGAAATTAAATGGCAACGGTGTGATCTACGATCTGAATACCATTCTACCAAAGTGTAATCACAGACTGTTAACTGTCTATATAAAATAATAATTAACAACTTTTAAAAAACTAAGGTTTCTTAAAATTAACAAATTTAAGTATAATAAAATTCAGAAAATTTTTTTTTCTTAAAATAATGAATATTTTTTCAAACCTATAAAATTATTTTTCGACATTTTAACCCACAAGTATGAGCGCTACTCGCAGTTACACGAGCACATGACAACTTTTCTATGCAAAACACTAATAAAACTGCTTTTGATTATGAACATAAAATTTGTACTATCAATAATACTCTATTAAGTGTTTTTAATATATTTTGGATTATTTGAAATATTAACTTTAAAATGTGTTTATAAGTGTAGTATTTTTTTATTAGCATTCCTCAAGCAAAAACATACGATAAGTCAAAAATATAAATTACATCGTTGTATTTCATAATTTTAATCAAATAATGATGAATTTTTGACAGCATCTCTTCTCCCATCACAAAAACGAAATAAAGAGTCAAAAGTTTATGCGCATGCTCTGTGTCTCTGTAACCAGAATAAATTAAAAATATTTTTCTTAGAAAAATATTTAGAAAAATTTCGGAAATGCATGTTATTAGAGTTTAGAAGACCTATGAGAAAACTACTGAAAATTTGGTAATTTTATTTCTATAGGGGGATATTTTGTGGAATGTTTTTATAACATTACGGCTTTAGACGCAAGGCACAAGTCCTTGCGGGTTAAGGCTGCATAAAACTTAAACATATTCGCATTTATAATGAATGCAGCAGTAATTAAGGGAATATTTTAAAATGAAAATCTCTAAAATAAAGGAAATGAATTGGAACTGGTACGATTAAGTAACAGAATACCAAATTTCCTATCAACAACATGGAGTAACACTCATTATAAAATGCTAATTAAGAGTACATAAGTAACATTAAAAACCAAAGGTGTTTTAAAAGTAAAAAAATTCAAGAATGATGAAGTTGAAAAGAACTATTTCCCCTAAATTAATGTTTTACAAACCTTTAAAGATATGTGTGGTTATTTAGAGCTGTTAATAAATTTACTTGTTTTTAAACTTTTGTTTAGATTTCAAAAATCTGAAATTCTTAATACTCTAGTTAAAATAACTAACCACCCACAATAAAAACTTCAAAATAACTAATTTGTATGAAAAAAATTAAAAAAAAATATTTTTCTTAAAATGAAGAATATTTTTCATATCTTTTTAAAATCATTTTTGGATATTTTAAAAGTTTCATGAAACTTACACATTTTTATGTTTACAATGATGGGAGCAGTGTTAAGAATATTTGAAAACGGAAATTTACAAAATAAAGGAAATGAATTTGTGCCTGTGTGATATAGTCAGAGTATCAATACAATGAGAAAAACATGTAATATTCTCGCATTCTAAAGTGCTGATTAAAAGTAAATAGCTTTGGTAATCAAAGGTCTTTTAAAATAACAAAATTCAAGTATGATAAAATTCTATAAACATCTATTTTCTCTAAAGAAGTTAATATTTTTCAAAACTTTAAAATTATATTCTAAGGATTTAATAAACTAACTCGTTAATAAACGTTTGTTTAGATTTTTTCTAGAAAGTTTGATAAAATGTTTGATTTATGTACGTAAACTAGAATTTTTAATTGGAATTTATATATAGTATATGTGTATTCGTATAATTGTTTTGTAAAATAATCAAATTTTATTTTTGTAATATAAAAATATTAGTAATTTATTATTAATTTTTCCTATTTAATTCCTGCCAATTAATAGAATTCTGTCTGTCGATACCGGAGTCACCTTATTGGAATACCTCTGATGGAATAAATGACCCTAGCCGTTCTGAATCACCTTTAAATAATAGGTCATCGAACGATGACGAATAAGTTAGGGTGCTAACCTTCGGTACCGGAGTTCGTCAGGGCAAACCCCACTGTGGCATGGATGTTCGTAGCCTTATGGTTCATAACCTATACATTAAGCTGTAGGTGTCTGTCTCATTCGCTCTCATGTTGCAAAATAGTAGACCGTACCTCTTCAAACCAAATAAGATCACATTAAACATTACTCTTCGATATCATAAACTTTTGTATAGCAAAACCGTAACTTTACAAGATAAATTTTTCTATTCATGACAAAATACTTATACATAAGTTACTCTATATTTTAATACTAATCACAACGTGACATAAAAAATGCATTTTGAGTTAAGAAGAAATACATTTTTTAAAAGGATAATTTTTTGAATGAAAATAATATTTTAAACTTACTGTCAAATTGTATACTCCTGAAAGTTACATAAGATATTATATGAGTTATATAGTAACTGCGGTTTACTATTTTCTGTAATTAATGAATTCTTTTTTACCCAGGTAACATGAGATATACTGATAATTTAAGCAGCTTTATTTTATTTCGGATGCATACCATAGGGTAATTCTTATATGACTACACCTGATTCGACATTAGGTTTAATGTATATTTAAAATACCTAGCAGCTTTATTTTGTTTCGGATGCATACCATAGGATAATTCTTATATGCCTACACCTGATTCGACATTAGGTTTAATATATATTAAAATACCTCCTTTTGCAGAACACCTCAAATACCTAAGCTTACAAATTCTTAATCCTTTAAAATCAAACGCATGTAGAACAAGTCCTTAAATCTGGGGTATCGCATAACAATGGCTGACTATTAAAATAAGGGTTTACGTTTAAGCTACCAAAATCATCAGTCACTACGTATTCTTGGTCTCGTCTCTAGAGTCAGCTAAATTAACTAATCAACGCACGTTCTCAAGTAATTAAGTCTTACACAAGATTATGCAAACTTAGATTACAAAATATCCGAGATAGTGTTATTTTAAAGTAAAATGTGAAATGAAGTAGGAGAAAAAAGTAAATTTTTTAACAATATGTACTATGTTCTTATTTTTATTTAATACAAATTATTAATTTAATGAAAGTAGTATTTAATAAAAATATTAACAATTAAAATCATTCTATGCATTTCAAAATGATATTAATAACAATTACTGTAAAATTTCATTTATAGTTTAAAATAGCAAGTAATAATTTTTATGATATTAAAACTAGATAGAATGTATAACTATGTATTTATCACTATAGTAGAATTAGGAGTAGAATTCTATTAAAAGCAAGTTTATAGATATTCATTTCTGTTGGGATGTTTAGAACAGTTAACGTTTTACATAAAAGAAAAAAAATTACTTTAAAAAATACTCGTGAAAACCTACATATAAATTGAAAATGAAATTTGATATCCACTTAGAAATTACATTTCTTAATATATTTAAATATTCTATCTAACATAACTAGAAATATTAAATCTAATCCTTAATTTCAATTTCACTATTGTAACTTGAAATGACTTAAGGTGATGTCTTTAATGATAGCTTTACAATACAGTTAACGTTTAAGTTATTTTCAAAATGAACAGAAATTCTGAAAATTTCAAACTAATCTATTTCAAAATGAAATTTTAATAACATAATGTACTTCTTAAAAGTTTAATTTGTTAAATACTGTTAAGGTTAAACAAAACATTTATTAAGATCGATTTTCAAAGTTATTATATGAGACAAAATTATGTTTGTCAATAATTGTGAATATTCTCTCAATAAATTTAAATATGTTTAAATTTAATTTTTATTTGTAATTTCCCTCATTTTAAATGTAGTATTTTAATATTATATCCTTAAAAGCACTTTTAGAGTGTTAAACTTTTCATTACGAATTTAAGTTATACTTTACGTTTATTTTAAGAAATAGCAATTATTTAGTTATTAAAAAAATCAATTTACGGTTTTTTTAAATACAGTTCTTAAGTGATTATTTAGCAGCAAATAAAAATATTTAAATAGAAATTTAGGTTCCTGTTAGTAAGAAAAGGGAACCTGATAAAAAAAAACTTTCTTATCTTTTCTAGAAAGAGTGAAAAATCACTGTCCTTAATAGTTATCTGGTTAAACTTAAATTAATTTTCTTTCTTATACTATTGTCTGTAGAATTTAAAGAATATTTTTCTCAAAATTAGATTTTAAGTAAATGTTTAGTGTGGTTGCTCTCTTTTAATTATATCATAATACAATTTCAGTTTCCTTTGCAATGAATTTTAGGAATGAACTAAGTCTAAAGCTCATTTAGGCATTTATGGATCAGTAAAAACAATCATTTTCAGTATAATAGGCATTGATAGAATACATGTCATAGAATATACTCTAGAATGTTTTAATAGCAATTCTAAACTAAAAAAATAGGGTTTTTTTAAGTTTTAAACATATAGAACATGTTATCATTGTAAATGTAGATAAGATTTAAATTTAATTCTATACTTTATTAAAACTCATTTATACAATAATATTTCACAAGTGCATGTCTCTACATTATTACATATCAAAACTTATAAAGTAGTTGTATTTAAATTCGACTGTATTTTATGGATTCACACACACACTCTCTATACATACTGCCCCTCGTGGGTTATATATATATATATATAATTATTTGATTTTAATATCTCCTTAAAAACCTCCTCTTTCCCATTCTATTTCATTAAAATCCATTTTCCCAGCCCAAAATTGTTTTAATCAAAGAGTGTCCTCGATTTAAAATTCCTCTAGCCCATTTCCCAAAGCTTTATGCGCAATATATGTAAATTTTCTGTCCATTCAACATATTTTCCAGCTACAGCTCGAAAAAGGCTCAGTTTTTTCCCTTGCTCTAACAGTTAAATTAGCTAAGTTTCTTGTTCCTTGAGAAAGTTCTATCTGCCTCTCACTGGTGTACACTTCATTTCCAGCAAAGTGTTTTTCGTATCATTTTCTTGTTTTCCGTTGACTGACAAATATGTCTTTTTAGCAGCTCCTCAATAAAAATTTAAGTTGTTTTCAAAATTGTGCTTTTTTTCCATGTGGCCCGACTGCAACTTTATACATTAGAGTAGCTGCATATGCTTCTCCTTACCCAATGGCGCGGGCAAGTAAAAACAATGGGGGCTACAACAATAATTTCAATTTTTACCAGTAGGTAATTTTTTATGGATTACATATACATGATATAGGTATGTATAGAGATAGATGAAGATATACATACATATTGTGTGGAGAGGTATGTGTGTTTATATGTAGATATGTATTCGAAGAATATATGTAATCTAATTAGTCTCTTCCTCTTTCGCTCTCTCTCTATATATACATTAGTGTGTGTGTGTGTGTGTGTTGTACTGTAAAAACAGGGTTTCTATGTAGATGTACGCTTCGAGCAAAACATAAAAAGGTTGGTACCTGAAAAAGAAATTCAGAGAAAAGACAATAAAAAAGTATATTTGATGAGTGGTGGTGTATAGTGAAAGTAAGCTTTATGACAATAACTTAATTTTTTTTAATATTTAAATTATATTTGGCTTTTCGCCAACTTAAGTTTAACCGATATTGGACCGCTGTCCTATAAATAGGACAGCAAATATAACTCCATTTAATAGTAAAGTTATAAATATTTTTTGAGTTTATTTGCTTTTAACACCTATAAAATAAACTCACTTTAGTATAGAAACTTAAAAAAAAGAAGAAACCAAATTTTATTGTATTGTAAAATTTATTTTCAGCAACCCCTTAAAAATTGTTATTTTATAATCTTTAATTTTATATTTATTATTATTATATTTTTTAAACATTGTGGAGGTTACTTGTAATTTAAATATAGCGCTAATAATATAGATCAAAATTTTTGTCCAAAAAAATATTTTACACGTGTATTTTATAAGTATAAACAAGGTGTCCTAAAATTAGGACAACGGTCCAATCCCGATTATTTTTCCTCGAATTCGCTATTGCACTCCTTGCGCACATTCTTTTCTTATCTTTCAATAAAAACCAGTTCAAACACCTGTTCACACACCTGGACTCAACAAGGGGTATATAGATGGCTATTGTATTCAGGAAAACTGGGGATTGCAAGATAAAATTGTTATTACTTTCACGCTAAGCTGATATTTTTATAGTGTTTAGTGCTACGTGCAGCTCTATATTTTTCTGCTAAGAATTTGGATACTTTACTCCGCATTTTGCTTCTGTAAAAATGCCACGGAAATTTTTAACAGCCCAAGAGGCTCTCGAATATATGAATTCTTTAAGTGATGAGGAAATTGAGGATCCGGAAATTATTATTATTCCTCCTAATCCAGATTCTGTTAGTGATGAAGAAGAGATAGATGATTCAACGACAAAATGTGAAATGCCAATAATGTGTGATGGGATTAAAATTCAAGATACCGCTGGAACTATTGAAATTTTATCAGATGAATCTAAAGAATGTCATCTTGCACCGAAAAAACCCCAGTGGGTAAAACGGGAACCGAAATTTGAATTATCGAGTGATTCAATTTCTACACGAGATTATGAAAACATTATAAGCATGGTTACAGGAAAATCTCCAGTTGAACTCTTCCACATGATGGTTGATGATATGATATCTCAGACTGTAATAGAAACGAATCGGTATGCAGCCCAAAAAAACTGCCATTCTTTTAGCATTACAGGAACAGAACTCAAGCAATTTCTAGGTGTTATTTTCTTTAGTGGGTATCATATTTTACCACGCGAAAAAATGTACTGGGAAATGCACCAGACACTGGTACTACATTAGTGAGCAACGCTATGTCGAGAAAAAGGTATTCTGAAATCAA
This sequence comes from Pardosa pseudoannulata, assembly GCA_032207245.1. Taxonomy (NCBI): domain Eukaryota; kingdom Metazoa; phylum Arthropoda; class Arachnida; order Araneae; family Lycosidae; genus Pardosa; species Pardosa pseudoannulata. Next base: position 197,636,718 of record CM063505.1, read on the forward strand.
GCACTTTATTCATTTTAATGATAATTCTTCAATTAATCCACAAGATCGTTATTATAAAATTCGACCACTTTATGACAAACTCAACATAGCCTTGAAGCAGTTTGGTATATTTTCAGAAAATCTCACCATCGATGAAAGAATGGTCAGATATTTTGGAAGGCACAGTTGCAAGATGTTTATGAAAAACAAACCTGTAAAATTTGGATATAAATTATGGATGTTAGCATCGTACAACGGATATCCTTTTTCTATTATCCCTTACCAAGGAGCTACAGAAAAGAGTATGGAGCCTCTTTCTCAACGTGTGGTGGAAAATTTGCTTTCTGCTGTGAAAAATCCGAAACTTCACCGAGTGTATATGGATAACTTTTTTACTTCCCATGGACTATTTGTTCGCTTGAAGGAAAAAGGTTTCTGTGCTACCGGAACTGTCCGTGATAATCGGATGGCGAAATGTCCATTGCCACCTTTGAAACAGTTTGCTAAAACAGAAAGAGGTTGTTCAAACGCATGTTTTGATGCAGTCAATGCAATAGCCGCAGTTCGTTGGAACGATAACCGTGTGGTATCTTTGCTGACAAATTTTGAGGAAACGAAAGTAAAAAGCAAAGTAGAGCGCAGAGTAAAAGGTGGTAGGAAAGAAATTAATATTCCTTTTTGTGTCACGTCCTACAATAAATATAAAAATGGTGTAGATTTATTCGACGCGCATGTGGAAACATATTTTGCCTCCATACAGGGAAAAAATGGTACTGGCAACTTTTCATAAACTCTTTTGAAACGGCTCTTATTGCGGCCTGGAAAATTTCAAAACTGTTCTGCCCTGATGAAGCACAAGGCCTCTTGGAGTTCAGAAGATCTGTCACAATTAGTTATTTAGGTGTAACAATTTCAAGGAATAATATCAGGCAACGTGGTCTTATTCAAAGTAACAAAGAGCTCCTAAGTCTGAACAATGAACATGTATTGATGAAAAACCCAGAGGGACGACAAAGAAGATGCCAGTTCAAGAACTGCAAGAAAAAACCAACCACTGTGTGCTCTAAATGTAATGTTGGACTTTGCCTGGAATGTTTTCCTAAATTTCACCTATGAATAAGCTTAATGAAATGTAAGTCATATTTGTTAAATTTTAGTAGTGTATTGGACCGTTGTCCTATTTATAGGACAGTTAATATCTTTAACAATTAAAAATATTTTTTCAAAATTTTGGTTTAATATGCTTAGTTACTCCATATTAATGATATGGATAAAGTTTTAAAAGATTTCAGAAATATTTAGTTGGTGTGGTCCAATATGGGTTAAGTCTTAAATTAAAAAAGAAACACAATAGGCAAAAAAGAGGAGAAGTTACTGAATTAATGGATTTTATTGATATTAAAATTAAATTTTTAAAAATTAATAGAAGCCAATTGGTTGAGTTTTTTTTAAATGATAAAAATTAATAAAAGAAAGAAGAAATTAAAATAGACAAAAAATAGACTAAAAAATAAGACAAATATCGAGGAATGAAATACGAGATCCTCTTCTTGCCACGGGATCCAGGTCTCTATCTCTCTCTCGCTCTTCCATCCTGTCCGTAGGGATAAGAACACCAAGTCTGCAAATGAAGAGTATAGTTTCTGTCTGCTGGTCTGATAACGGAAACTGTCTTTCTCGTTGATATTCCATTGACCTGGCAGCACGATGGAGCACCGCCAAGCGCTGCACTAAAAAACGCCATTGTGTGGAATGGGAATATGTCATATCACAAAAAGGGCGAAATTATGGAACTATTGCATCGGGGTGATCGCCAAGGAGAACGCCCAGTGACGCTCCTGGTATGCATAATGTTATCCGATTGAAAATCCAGAGCGACTATAAAAAAAAATAGCTTTTCGACTCACAAACATGATAATTGGGAGCTTTGCAGGGAAGTTACAAACAGGGTATTTTGTTAAAGGGAACTTATAGAATTAAAATAAACTAAATGGAACGGAATTAAAAGAAAGTAAATGGAACGTAATGACATGTACTATAGAAATTTTTATTTTGAGAAGTATCATAAGAATATATTGGGTTTTGTGAAATAATTTTACTAATTGTATTTCAGAATATATAAGAGTGGAACTAAAAGAAAAACTTTTTCGAAGATTCAACACGACTTTGATTTCATCTAAAATATATAGCAGTAAAATACATAGCCAGTGCATATTTTTTTGAAAAACATATTTTCTAATTAATAAATTGTATGAAAACATTGATATTTTATTAATGTTAGCAGTAGCTTTATATACCTTTAAAGACATGACATTATGTAATTTTCGGGAAAAGAATTCTTCCTCGTGTGTATTCATTACCGAGTTATTTATAAATTTATTGTTAAAAAATTCAGATTTTATGAAATATAATTTCTCTTGAAACTATCTTTGATAATTTAATGTAACGACTGCAGTAACGACTTTATGATTTTTACTTGTTTAATATTACATACATATAAAAAAAACGATGGTTTTCTAATAAATTGAGTAAACAAGTGAGTTTATAGTTTTCTAGTTAATTCTGACATGTATTTAATCCCATAACAAGCTTCCGCTCATTAGTATATGCAATGTTTTATATTTCTTTTAAGATTATTATAGATTATTTAGACGTGATCGAAAAACATTGAGGTATTTCAGATCAATAAAACGAAATCTTTCACAAATCTTCTTATCTATGAAAATCACGAATTCCTTTTCAGATATAAATCTTCCACTCATTCTAAAATTTCATGAATTATTCATTTGATTTCTTACTGTATCTGCATCTTTTGTATTCTTAACCAAATAGGAATTTCTATGCAGATCGAAATTCAGAACGATGTTGTTTTCCCTTTTTTCTTATTGAGTGTCTCTTATATATCTATTGCTTTACTTTTCAGTAAAGACATACGTCCCGAAGGCGTTATTCTTAAGAAATGCCTTCGTTTTATGAAGAAGTCTATTGAAGGAATTTACTTCGTGCTACTATTCTAAATTAGGCAATATCCCAAAATATCCCCGACTACCTTTCCAGTGAAATGAAAGACAAATTTAGCCCATCATACTTTTTACAGTCTTAAGTGTTTCAGAACAAGTGCAAAAAACAATAGCATTTAAAGACATTTTGGGTGTGGAGTGGGAGAGTTAAGTCTCATGCAGGTTTATTTGTGTGACCCTATATAATATATGTGCTCCCCTATTAACACCAAAGGGGTAAAGAAGTCGATATAAGAAGAGGGAAATACGATAATGTGTTACTGATTTTTAGCGGTTCAATCAAACATTTTTTCTATAACCTGACCGAAGCGATCGAGAAAAACAGCTGTTGAATAAAGTGGAGTGGTAACTATTGGTTTGTTATAGTTTTCCGATTGTAAAACTACTTATTGAAATGCCTTTTGCAAGACTGTTTTAATTTTAAAAAAAGATAATATGTAATATTGTGTTAGACTTATATGTATATCATACTGGACAAACAATTCTTGATCATGCATTATTTCTTGAATTGGTAATCCCTTCTTTACAGGATACTTACCAAATCTATAAGCCTTAAATTTCACAGCTTGCATGGGAACTATTTGTTGCAAACCTGCCATGACCTGGAGAAACACTTGGACTCAAAAATTAATTTTAATGAATTGCCACTAGTCATGAATCTCATTTTAAAATAGATATCCCCATAGTATACTCTAATGGTTTTGTATTTTCATTTAATTCACTGCATGTTACAGCAATGGTATTATCTTATTCGTCTTTGTATAAATTTCTACATATTTTTTTGTTGCAAACTCATATTATTTTTATATTGAGAATAGTAGTGTTGTTAGCTATTTTAGCTATAATAACAAATTGGTTTCCTTTCTTATATGAAATTGTTTTACAATAAAATATAAAATTTGGTTTTATGTCATGTTTAGTGGAATAAAAATATTTTTTCTATATATTTTTTAAGTTTAAATAGTCTCTTCGATATCTAGTTTACCTTGAAGTTTGATTACTGTAAATAACAGATTTTTCACCGAATAGTTCACTAACTAAGTATGTGAAATGCACATCTCTTGAGCATAGAAATAAAGTTAGATAATAAACTAAAAAGTGGAAGATACATGGTGAGTGAATGATAAAATAATTCTTAGTTAAAAGCTTCATATATAATATGATTACATTACTTAAATAGTTCATCTATTCGTCTGATGGTAGTATAATAGTCTTTTCTTGTCTGAGAAAGTGTGTACGAATTGTTTAAATTGCTAAATTGTGGAAATTCTAAAATGCGAGATAAGATCGAGCTTCAGCTACGTAACTGAAAAAGTATAGCATTAAATACATCTTATGGAATACATTTCTTTTCTTACTTTTTCTTTTATAACATTTCAGGATGTTTGTATTGAATTACACATTTCATTTTTTTATAAAATGCACAGAGAAAAACAGGCATTTTAGGCAGTAAATATGAAATCAATGTCTTTTCACCCTCATTCAAACAAGGATAGCCAACTTTTGAGCCCGATCACATAGCCAATTTACTAGCAGGAAAGAGATAACTAGATTTCAGAATATGCAGAGATATAAATGCCTCATAGCTAATGCAATGTGTAACTACAAAACAACTTTCCGCATTTAAAAGTATCCTCCTTGTGAACACTACCACATAAAAGTTGTTATAAGGTTAGTGTCAAAGAATTTCCCTCATGTAAAAGGAGAGAAAATATTCGTTCTTGAATTCGTAAAGAGTGCCCCGAAGAAATAGAATTGACTGTTTGCTGAACTGACAAAATAGTCAAATTTGAAAATTTTGAGAGTGTATGAATATGAATATATATATATATATATATATATATATATATATATATATATATATATATATATATATTATATATATATATGTATATATATATATATATATATATATATATATATATATATATATATTATATACATATATATATATATATATATATATATATATATATGTATATATATATATGTATATATATATATGTATATATATATACATATATATATATATATATATACATATATATATATATATGTATGTATATATATGTATATATATATGTATATATATATATAATATATATATATATATATATATATATATATATATATATATATATATATATATATATATATATATATATATATTAAATGACTGTATGTATATTGATTCTTTATATAAATTAAATAACTGTAAGAAAATGTTATAGATTGCACATATATGTCGCAATAGAACTCAAGAAAAACTTTCTTTAAATATTCATTCTGTTTTTAGAAACTGCCAGAATTCGAAATCAAAATTAAGGAAAACTTATTAATTACAGTGAACATTCGATATAAAAACGAAATAAAGATTATAAAAGAGGGTAAAATTTGATAACAATGTAAGTAAAACAAATTATGAGGCACTAAATTAAAACATTTTATTAAAACTTTTAGATGCATTATCTTTCATCAGAAATATATACATACGTACACGAATCTTTATTATGTATTTATTTTGTGGTTAGACAAAAAATTAGAGCAGACTTCAGTGTTATTTTACTTTTAATGACAACATTTCTTATTTAAATTGAGTAATAAATTATATTATAATATGGTTTGCTCAATAGTTATTTATTAATTATACAGTTTTAAAAATAACGTTTACTTATTGGTTTCCATTACTTTTTAAATATCAATTCATTTCAATTTCAATTCATTTTTATTTTAACCATATAACTCAAGCCTTATTTAGACTAATTAGGGTGAATACTATTTGTAAAGTTGATTGTATGTCTTCAGAGTTTTTTTTTCCTAAATTTAAATATTATTTTTATTTATATTTTGGGTAAGTTAGAAATTTAATTTTACTAAATATATAATTATTGATTTCTGATCGTAAAAATAAATGAAAATGGTTGTTGTAAAATTTATTTTTTATCAAGTTTACTAGTACAAAAGTTTCTTCTCATGTATAAGGGGTTTGCTAAAGATCATTAGATTTCATAAATTGACTAAATCATAATATGTAATTATTAGAAATGCAGTTTGAGCAAGATAATCGAAGAATGGTGAGATTTCCATCCGTAACAATGAAAATATTATTCAGTTTACTTACTTAAAATTATTATGAACATACTGTATATCTGGTCTTTTATTTATTACAGCTTTAAATATCTGTTAGAATATTGCAGTTTTCAAAATTTATAAATAGTATCCAACAATTAATGTTATTTTCTTTATAGCAAATTAATAAACAGACAAATAGAAATTTTCTTTTAGATTTTTCTGATAATGAATATTTATGCATTTAACTCTGAAACACAGTGAAAGACAAGAGGGTAACTCTGCATTCTACAGTGTATTCAAACAGTAAATTTCCATCTTGATCTCCAAGACTCTCTGAAAAATTATGGTAAATATATATGTGACACCGAATGAAAAAAGCGCGTGATCCCAGGAGTTTAATTAAATCCATGTTTGGCGTAAATATGTATATGTATCTCTTTAACTATCTCCCTACATGCATAACTAAATGTGCGTGTCTGTTGTTTGTTTATTAGAGACGAACCTCTAAGTCTAGACGGTCATCCAAAGCAAAGTGGAATATAACGCAGCTACGTTTAGAGGCGGTAGCATTATATTGGGGCGTGAAGTGGAGTATAGTCTGTTGCGCTGAATTGTTTGAACTCTATTTTCTAGAACGTGTTGTTGCCGAACGATGACCGAAAGATAGACCACTGTCCTTCAGAACCGGAAATTGTGGGTTGAAATCCAGCTACGGACATGGAAGTTTGTAGCCGTTTGTAAAACGCTTCAAGCAGTAGGTCTTGGTTTCATTAGCCGTCTTGTGTCAAAACAGTAGACAGTAGAGGTACGAACCAAACCAAACGTTGAACGTGTTGATAAAAGGTTTAGAGCGACTAGATATATGGGGGAGAGAAGGTTGAAAAAAAAAAAACCCCCCAGGGGGGGGAACCCCCCACACAAAAAAAAAAAAAAAAAACAAAAAAAAAAAAAAAAAAACAACACAAAAACACCCCCCCCCCCCCCAAAAAAAAAAAACCCCCCAACAAAAAAAAAAAATGAAAAAAAAAAAAAAAAAAAAAAAAAACATGTCGAAAAACAAAAAAAAAAAAAAAAAAAAAAAAGGTGTGGAAAAAAAGAAAAAAAAAAAAAAAAAAAAAGAAAAAAAGGAAAAAAAAAAAAAAAAAAACCCCCCCCCCCCCCCCCCCCCCCCCCCCCCCCCCCCCCCCCCCCAAACACAAAAAAGACTTAGTCGGCTTTCAAATCCAAACCTCGACCACGTAAAGTTGGACTTTGAGACTCCCCTTCTCCGTTCCGTACTAAATCTGGCAGTCACACCTGAATTGGATATATGATTTACACAATCAGTCCATTATACTGATATTAACTCCACTGTATATCCGTTAATCATCCGCTCTTTACTTAACGCGAACTGTGTTATCAAAATAATAATTTTCTATTTAATTAAAAGTAGCATTTATTAACATGTGAAAAGATAACGTATGAATAACGTCCAGTAACAGCATTTTTGTTGACTGATTAGCTGATCTCACACTTCAATATTTGTAGTATTACATCAGCAACTTCATGAACTGCTGCATCTGAAATTTCATATCCAATCTAGCATCTATAGGTGGAATTATCCACTCTCATCGTTATTATCTCTGTTTGTGTTACCATCTTCATGCTTAAATGAGGCGTAAAACAAAGAGTCAACGTGTTATATTGGTTTGGTTTAGATCGTTATGGTTTACTGTCATGCTGCAAGAGACATGGTAAGCTGGGGCCTACTGCTTAAAGCCGTTTATGAATGGCTACGAGCATCCATAATATCAGCTAGATTTTAACCTGACAAATGTGGTATAGAAGAGAGGTACCCTACTCATTCAGCCATCTTTCGGAAAAACTATAATGAAATGATTGACATGCCATATATTTAAAGATCAGCTGCCTCCATTTGCCAGAAAGGCGATGAAGTTATTGCCCTCTATTCCTCAGTCTAAGGGAATTCATTGTTAGATATGTTTATATTTTCATAGCCAGTTTTGGAGCTTTTTTTACACGTCTACTTTCTTAAATCGAAAGACACAAGGAAAATCAGTAGTTCGAAGAGCTACTCTCAACTCTAACGGAACTCGAAAAAACATAACTCTCGAAAATTTATACAAAATATGCAAACTATCGTTAGAAAAAGTATCTGAGATTTTACAGTAAGTAGCTGAGGTATATTGAGTAAATTGGAAATAAATCATAGTGACTTAATAAGTATGTGCGAGGAATTCTGCTGCAAAACTGCAAGAAAACAGTGCTAATAACCAAACTGAGTTTTGTATGTACTGAGTATCGCTGTTGCTGTATATCATTATACCGTTTGATCTGCTGTGGAGTTTGTACTACAAAAAAGAGTTATTTACATATCGCTCAGTTAAAAATTACGCTAAACTTTTAAATAAGAATTGTTTAATGATGAAAAAACATTTTTTTTCAACACAAAATAAAGTGAAACGTATATTCATGAATAAAAAATTAATTATATAATTATTTTAAAGTGTTCCTGTATAAAAAATATCTCCAATCTCTGTTTACAGAATTCATTTTTAAGATTCATCTACATAGCGTTACCTACAGAATAAAACAAACTTTATGTAGACAAATATTTTAAGAGTTCTTCAATCATTGCATTTATTTTCCAGTTTCCCTGCTATGTTTCGTTTTTTTTTCTTCGAATTAAACTCAAACGAGGAAAAGTACTTGGAAGAAGAAAAACTAAAAATATTTCATCCACTCTGACATCAGAAAATAAAGTCATATCTAGTTTAACATTTATTTTTTCGATGTCAAAACGACATATTTCTTTCCCCTTGTGTAAACATATTTTTTTCTAACGTCTAACCTGACTCTATTTCTGTGAATGATTAGCATGGCGTATAAAAACCTTAATTAAGACACAGTTCTTTTTTTACGGTTATAAATAATCGAGACTTTTGCTTTTTCTCTTTAATTGCCTGAGATAAAAAGTATTATTTATGCTCTGTTAAGAATATCTAATGTGTGCATTTATTGTTTAAAGCTGGAATAATAAACTCATGATTGTTTATGAGTTATACTATGACTAATAATTGTTAACAATATTCGAATATGTTTGATTATAGAAGGTCGTTTACTTAAATGATTTTCAAAATATATATTAAATCGGATTTAATGGTTTCGTAGTTTAAATTAATGGCTATTAAGTTAACGTCAATATTCGACCTTAATGACTATTTACGTTATAATTGTATCAACATCAAAGGGCAGTTTCTAGAATGGGGTAATTTTGAAGATTGTTAATATGCATGTATGAGTTATTTCCTGTAATGAACAATGAAGTGGTATCGCTTGATCTAGGAAATTATTTTTATTTTCTAAATCTAAATTCTACGTTTAGGCTAGAAAGTTCTGTTTGAAACTGAGCTGAGAAATATCGATCCTACTCATTATTTATCTTTAAACTGAGTATTCACAGTATGTTATCAAACTTGTTTTAAGTAGCATAAAAGTAATTATTTATGGTAAAAAATACTTCATATTTTCCCTAGCATCTTACTCTGAAATTTGGGCAGTTATTTGTTAAAAACAGAACACAATAACATATCATCTAGGGTTTTATAATGTTTATAGGAGCGACTGAATGCATAAAATATATTGAATATACATTAAAGCACTGTAAAGTAGATACACATAAATATGAATTTAAATTATGCATTATAAGTCATAGTGCTAAAAAATACTACTGTTCTTGAAACAGAAAATCATGACGATAAATTCTTAAGTTACAAGTAAGCAAGTGCATAGTTTTTACAGAAGTAATAAAGAACATTTTCAACCAGTGTAAAATTATTCTTGTTTACTCGACTACCTCTAAAATGTCACGCTAGTTGTAAAATATCATTTGAAGAAGAAAGTAAAATAGAATGAATATATAAGCTTTGATTCAAGAAGTTTCTATTGTAAATTTTTTTAAACACATTTGAAGACAAAGCGATAAAAAAAGTGAATTTGTAGGTAGTGAAATTTATATTGAGAAAAGAATTTCAGATCTGAAAGGACAAATGAAAACAAAAACTACGTAAATATTCTTATTTCAGAAAATTTGATCGAAAAAGTATTTTTCGTTTTTAAAAATAGTACATGTTTCAAAATAATTCATTCTAAAATTTTGGATTAAAAATTCATTAAAGAACATAATATAAAACTATGCGATAAAGCCTTACAAATTATTTTGAATAGTACTTCACATATACAAAAACTCTTATGCACTTACATGCATGTATCTTTGAAAGGTCGTCTTGCGTGAATAGTATTATAAACTAGCTAACACATTATATTTATACATGCATAACTGTTACTTCAGCAGATTAAAATAAAGTGTCAGAATAATTCCCTTATCATATTTTCATAAACATCATGTGTCTATCATTATAGATATTCATATAATTTACAGCTTCATTCAAATTATTCAAAATCCATTTAAATTCGGAAAGCTCTTCCCTTTATTCGTTTCCTCATAATGAATGTAGATGTTCATTGAACTATGTGCTATTGAAATTCCTAGTGAAGGCATATCATTTAGATTGTTAATTAATTATTTCAGTATTAGTTTATTTCCGGTGGTTACGTTTATCCGAATGAGTGACATGACTCTATACACTTGTGAAAACTGTTAATGTAATCCAGAATTCAACAAATGGTGAACAAATAATGTGTTACAGCCATGTAATACTGATTAAATACTTTTAGACTCATTAACTTTCTAACACAGATTATAAAATAGTGGATATTTTTTCTACATATTCTGCTTATTATCTTATTCGTGTCATACGTATTGTGGCCAAGCAATGGCCGAATGGTTAAAGTGCTGGCCTTTGGTACCGGAGTTCGTGGGTTCGAATCCCAATGGGGCATAGAAGTTCGTAGCCATTCAAAATCGGTTTTAATAAGTAGGTCCAAGTCTCACTAATCCTCGTGTTGCAAAAAGTAGACAGTAGCGATCCAAACCAAACCATGCATATTGCACGTAGCCCAGTGTATGTTTCTCTGTAACTACATGTAGAATAATTTTATGGTATTATTTAAAGTTATAATAATTTAGTTTGCTACGGATCTAATACATTTTATAGTATGAAATTAATTTATAAATAAAATTCTAGCTTATAGAATTTCACATGCAAAAAAACTATAGTCTTAATTTATTATTGAAGTTTCCTTTTAAAATGTCCCATATGGAATTCTGTAGGCTATGTATGTGTATGTACATATAGAACTATTACACTTTAATGTCTCAGAAAATCATCCTAATTCCCATTCTAATTCTTTAAAATCTATTTTCACAGCCGGAAAATGTCTTAAAGGAGTGTTCTAGACTTAAAATTAATCTAGCATATTTTCCCAACGTTTACTCTGCATTAGATGCAAAACTTTTTTTCTACTCATAGCATTTTCCGGCTGTCGCTGGCAAATGGCTCAGATTTCCTAATTTCACGCTCAGTTTTCAAGTTCCGTTTTTTGGTTAATAACGACAAATAAGATACTTCTCTTATGAATGCTTCTCTGCGTCTCGCTCTGGGGTCCGACACTGTTCTACATGTGTTTCGATATTCATGATATCTTCTACCTGTAACTGTTAAACACATGAAATACTCTTAACTAAAATAAAATCCAAGTTTTACTCGGAATTGTGCTACCTCATTCATTATTCCCTCTTTAAAATGTCATGGGCTTGTTAATTGGTTTATCATGGAATTAAGGTCAGCAGTACTACATATCATGCAAATGCATTGAAAGGACAAAACAGATCTGATATATCTCATTTTTTTTTTCTTAGCTATATTAGTATATTATATAGCTATATTAGTTGTACTAGTATATTATATATCTATATTAGTTAAATTACTATATTATATAGCTATATTAGCTATAGTTTTATTACAAATTTAATACTTATGACCTAAAGACTTGTGAAATATGCGTTTCATTTACATTTAATAAATAAAAATTAATTTAAATCGTATTGACCAGGTACGATTTTATATTAAGTGTAATAAAGTCTTTACAACATAGAATACCTTTTGGAATGAAAAAATGTGCAAAAATGTTTGAAATGCAGTACTTTTTTAAATTTTGAAATTGTATGAAATATAAACTTTTTGTTTCCATTTCAAATAAGTTTAAGTATAAAATGATAGCAATTACTTTGTTTCTTTTTCCTTGCCTTTTCCTAAAAATATTCATCATCACTGAGGTGTTGAACAATAAAACAAGTTAAATTCTTCATTTTGATAGTTATATATAAATATATAGATATGCTTTACATAAAATTAGCTATAGTATTTTAAAAAAATAATATATAAATGCATCCATAAGATCATAAGTTTGTTTCTTTGAAGGTATTTGGAAACATGCAGGCTGCTTAATAGTATAACCTAATGTTTATTCGTTTCGAAAATTTTGTTTATACCATTACAGGTTAACTATTTTCTTTAGCTACTGGAAATATTAACACATTGTAGGCGGGACACGTACTAGTACGTTTCCTGACGATTGATACTTGAGAGCGGGTCACGTATTAGTACGGGTTTTGCCGTGTACCTCTTCATAGAGAAAAATGCATTGAACGTTACCATACTGCAAAATATTTTTAGTTTTATGATTGCTCTTTTTATTTCTTATAATGTAAAAATATTTTTATATACATAATTCGAAAAAGTTAAAACTATATACTACTATTTCTATTTGATTTTTTATATTTACTATACTATTATAAATTTATATACTAAAAAATATGTTTTTCGTTTACAAAAATTTCATGGTTGTTATTTATATATTTCTATTTATATATTTGTTTATATATTTCAATATAAAATACGAAAAGTCGATTAAAAAATTAAATAATTTTCGATCTATTGAGATTTAACTGAATAACTAAATTTACTCGCAAACCGCCAGCTCTCGGTACAATTCCGCTGCGAAATGTACTTGCATTGTGTTAAAATTGTGCTGAGAAACCAAAGAAATTTTATCATACTTATAATTTCGGTTGTATAATAATCAATTTTTATGAATTTAACAAGAAATTTGTAGTGTACTTCATGCCATTTCATTGCAAGTAATGATAAAAGAATGTTCATATTCAAGTTTCGGAAACGCCATTTCTTTTTATAAATGTTATCCGAAGATTATACAATTCCTGAATATTTCTTTCATGATCTAATTTATCAAATATGCATCTTTTTAAAGAATTATCTTTTCTTTTCTTTATCGATTTTTTCTTTCAATAAACGTTGGGAAAAACATTAATTACTAATATTTTTAAAGTGATTACATTTTAGTTTTCGGAAATGAATTTTCCTTTATATTTCCCTTTTCAAATGACATTTGTGCAGAAGTCTTTCATACATTGCGTGTGCTCTAAGGAATTCCTTACGAGATGCTTCCTTTCATATTTGTGGAATATTCCATCATTCCTCAAACTTAATTATTTGAGAGATCTTTGAGTAATTTCTCTCATACGCCTTTGCAAATTATTCCCGGATGAGCTTTCCTCAGAACAGAACTTTGAATATGCATAAAAGATTGCCAGTATCTTAATTTCATGTAATTAAATGCTAACCGAATTTTAAAGTTCTCACATATGTGTTTCATCTATGCTTGAATGATAATTTCGTGGTTAAGTTTTGAACTGTGGCTTTATGATTCTTCACACGTGTTGCTAACATCAATTCATTACAAGGTCGTTACTTAATAAAACTTATGGTAAATTCACAATTAATCCTTTGAGTAAGTATTCAAGATTATCTTAATATAATATGGTTAAACTGTTAATATAATATGGATATTGTCGAGTTAATTTTAGTGGGTTGTCAGTTTTTAAAAGGCTATAATTTTTTAAAGGCTACAATAATCTTCCAAATATTTCAATTGTTGTATTTATTTCACAATTCTAACGCATCTTGTATGCAGTGATAAATATTAAAAAAATGTTAAATGATGTTTAAATATAGCGGGATAATTGGCTGATAGTATGTATTTAATATAAAGCAAGTATATAATAATTAAATATAAATAATTAAGTTATTATATTAAATGATATACATTTAATTAAATATTATTTAATTATAATATATTATTATAATTAAATATATTATAATATATTATTTAATTTGTATACAAAAGATTAATTCTGAAGCCCTCCAAGATAGGATAATAGAAATATTTTATACGAAAAGAGTTCAATAATGCAATAATATTAAAAATATTTTGAACATGCGTTTTAGAGTTATTAATTCATTATTATTGAGAGCTACTAATAATTTATTATTAATCCATTATTTATAATAATTAATAATATAATTTCAAAACTAATAATAGTATTGTAGGTAAGATCATAAGTATTTATTAAATTACTTTAATGTCATAAAATATTACACAAGGTAAAAAATATATTAAATATGTGTAAGATAATATAAGAGATTCAGTAATAAAAAAGAAGTAAAAGCGAATTTATCTTGAAGTTAAAATGAAAACAAATAGCAAACTGTTGTTTCAAAGACACATCGAACAAACATAATAAATGAAACATAGTTCTTAATCATTCATATCAAATCCGCTGTTTGAAACTGTTTGATACATGCACACACCCTCCAGACACATATACACGCATATACTCATATATATATATATATATATATATATATATATATATTCATAATCCACGTTGCACTGATTTTGGAATTCTGAGTAACCAAATTTCCTTTAAGCAAACTACAGAAAAGGTGCATTTGCACTTTACTTGGAGAAAATTGTTCTCTGTCATGTGTGAGGGTGTTGTTTCAACCAGATGTTCGGTAACTGTGTAGTTAGGCAAATTTGCAGCCCCACGGCTCTGTTTTCTAAAACTTAATAGCCCTGAAAAATGTTTAAGGTCTCAGTTGTTTATTACATCATATTTGTTGAGTTTAGTCACAGCAAAATAAATTTGGATTACTTTGTTTTTAGATAAATTTTAATAGATATGAAACATATCGGTTGATACGCTATGACTCAGCCTTGGACCTCAGTTGTCGGGATCGAATTGATGTTGTGGTGGGTGAGAATGACAAGATTTTTCAAAGAGTAACTAGCAACATCTCTATTTGGTCATCTCCAACAGTCAACTCTCACAAAAATTAACTATGTGACCTCTTATAACCTTAGGGGTACTACCAGAGTGAGGAGGTAATTCTAGGTGTGACCTTAAGAATGTTGTGAGAATTTTAGAAATCAGCGAAAATAAGTTGGCGACTTCGTATCTCCAACAAAAAGGTTTTATCTATAACAAAGAGCTTAACGCCAAGAGGCTACTAGAAAGACATAAATCGGGGACTCTGAGGATTTTTTTATATACGAGTTAGTAATTTTAATTCTAAGATTAAAGGATTTAAATTTTTACATCATATATATATATATATATATATATATATATATATATATATATATATATATATATATATATGTGTATATATATATATATATATATATATATATATATATATATATATATATATATATATATATATATATGTATATATATGTGTATATATATATATATATATATATATATATGAAAAAAATAAAATTGCATGTGGACATATGATTGTGTGTATGTGTATATAAGATAGTGCATGAATGTGTATATGTTAATATAGACAGTCATAGGCATTTTCTGTGCATATATTTAAATCATCTACATTCAGTACTAAAGTATCTCAGTTGATTTAAATGTTTTTAAAATCCGTGAATATGAATTTTATAAGCAGTTCGTAATTTCATATGGACTCTATAGTTCAAATAAGTTATTTCTCATTTTCGATAAGTTTTATAGTTCCCTGCATGTATAGTATTTCATCTATACGTGCATGGAACAGATAATTAAAATGATGAATTAAAAGTAATACATATGTGTTTTGTCTACGTTATTCAGAGCTACAGAAAAACTTTTTGTACTGTTTTTCTTTAAACACTAAGTCAGGAAAATTGAAACTTAAAGCAAAAAGAGAAAATCTGTTACACGCATTGAAGATTGAAACAAAGTTTAAAAAATTCATATTAAAACAAATATTATTAAAACTAATTCAATAAATTATGTAGAAAAATTCAAAAAACCAATAAAAAATCATATAAATGAAGAGAAATCTAATACTGATAAGAATAGAAGGGAGAAAATATTGGAAATATTTAACTAAATCTTATCTTCTGAATGTTATTATGCGTTTCTGAGAACGGATAACTAATCTGTAAAGTCAATATCAAAGTAATGCATTAGAAACACTCATGCACTGCTTCTGATGAGATAAATTTATATGTTTATGGCGATAAAGACATATTTATTTTCAGTTTTTAATGTATGCATATTTTAGCTGTGTCATTGTTATAAACATAAACATAATTGTTACTAAATTCATATAAACAATGTACATTTGCTAAGAGTTTGTTTAAAATATCAAATAATAAAATGCTCTTATTGTTCTTCTTAACTAATTATTTTCATATTTTTCTAATAATACAAAAACAGAACTCTATATGAATACCAATACCATTAAATACAAATTATATTAAGCAATTTTTTCAAAGGATATATGTTTAACATATTATTTTCATTCCTTTTAATCATTAAAACAGTTTGTTACTCGTATAAATAATTTTATAAAAATTATCGCAGTATTATCAAAAACAAATGAAGAGACACTGTCCGAAAATCTAAGTACTGAAAGTAATTAACCTGGAATAAATATTTTAATACCACTGATTCGGTGCCAAATGCATCCTAATTAATAATAATAATGAATAAGAAGAAAATTTGAAAGTAAGAATAAGATAAAATGTTCTAGTTAAAGAAAGCAATCCTTTTCTGTAAGATTAAGCCAAATCCAAAATTAAGCTTACGAGTTCTACTTTAGACGAAAATTTATTTCATCTTTCAAACTTATAAAATTATACGAAAAGTAAATTTGAAAGAAAAATAATTTATTTTCGATAGAAATTTTAATATAATTTAGACATGCCATTATAGTTTAACCTAGATTTTTTTTTCCTATTAGTTGAAAAAAATTCCAGTTAATAAGATATCAAAGTAATATGTATAGTGCTACTTTATATATATATGTTAGTTGGTTGGCGATTTGTCCATTTAGAAGTATTTGTCCATTGCCTCCAAAGATGGGACCTCTGAGAGTATGTCCTTTTAATTTAGAAGCTGGAACAAAAAGCAAAAAATCCGCAGGCTTGGTCTGCCACCACAAAGTTGTCGTGGAGGAACGTAGAGGGCATTGCGACCACAAACCATTTTCTCCAGTTACCATTAATGTACATGTTGGATCTTGACTGTCTCAAAGCATAATGTGTGTTTCTTTTAACGACTTCGTATTTAGACATAAGATATATTTCAATTTTGTAGAAATAACTTTGAAAAACATTTATAACAGTTATCGTTTACCATGAGTCATGAGTACACTTATTAAATAAACTGATAATTAACTTAATTTAAAGAGTTGAAAATAATCTGTAATGAATATCAGACTTTAGTATCCAGAATTGTTGTATTCAATTCTTGTGAAACAATATTAATCATTCAAAAATTGTGTCCGGTTTAAAAATATCAATTTATCTGTAATGCATTTGCTTCCAGTTATCACAAAACGCAATGAAATTTTAACGAAAACTATAGAAATATTAACGCAGAAAGACATAGTTATTTGTTTAAACTTTGAAATGAACACAATATATATACTTAGATACGTGTGGTATAGAACTAAATAATGATTGCCATCTGCATTATAACGCAAGTATAATTATTCGAATATAATTTGTCAATAATATTTTGAGTTTTGTATGGAGTATAGCACACATGTCATAACTTCTCCTATGTGTCATTTATTCCGGTATTGTCTTGTTAAAATTCGAATCTCATAATGAATACCTACATCTCTTGGAACTATTTATACCGTTGTTCGAATTTGCATTGCATTACCTCTGCTTACAAGCTTCTTTCATTAAAACGATGCGTCTAGCGTTGTCCTCATGTTCTCTCCAAATGAATTCGCTCTTTAGATTTGTACACAAACGGAGCTAAGTCGCGAAGGTTAAATCGTCCAAAGAAAAGACTTCGAGAAAATCCATTTTCATATATTCATTCTATGAAGCATGAACGTAAGGACAAATATTTATCTAATGACTTCACTTGTTTGAATTTGTCCAGAAATAATGATGTTGACAGTTTACATTGATATATTTATAATCTTATTGAAGCGAAAAGGCAAAAGTTTTTAATCTAGTAAAATTGTTTCCTTCTTGAGACTGTGATTGCATTATTTATGAAAATATTATTTTAAGCACGTAAGCGTGTTAATTATGTGCGGAACTGTTTACAATAATTAAATAACAAAAAATTGAAATTTATTGTAATCAGAGATTGTATAACGAGAAACAGCTAAATATTTACGTTTTCGCATCCCATACAGAATGTTTATTAATGAATTTTTGAACGCTCCGTACAAGTTAGAATCGAGGAGAGCTTAGGTTAAAAAAAAAATGTTTCTCCGTTAAACAAAGAAACTGCCGAGAAACCAAATAATTTTGCACAGTGGTATCTGTTTATTATCAACCGTGGGTGCAAACATCGCGAAGAAAGAGGTAAACCTGGAGGAATTAGAGCAAACAAAAGACTAGCCCAGTCAGGAGCATAATCAGCAATGAGGCTTTTTTTCCTAAAATAAGCGGAACTATGATAGTAATTAAGATTCGGTAGCTGTAAAATTTTTGAGTCTCAGCAAATATTTGCTTGCGTGAGATTCGTGAGTCATATCGTTGCGGTTTTTCACTTAACTGGCTGTTATTTTATGCGTCGGGATCTATTTAAATAAGATGAAATCGCATACTTCGCTAGAGTTTTATAAAAATTGGAGTGGTTTTCACGCACTTTGCTACATCGTTTTCTAAATTGCTATCGAAGTTATTTAACATGTTATTCATTTGCGAACGACAAGGAGCACGCATCGTTTATGATTATCATAAGTTTTATCTTAAATATCAAACTTGGTGAAAAGACGATGGGCGTGCTTTGAAATACGCAAGTTCATGCGATTATATAATTATTCTTCCGAAATTAAAGGATTAACAGAAAAAAGTTTTAAGTATATGGTTAACTCTTTTCATAGTAATTATATATGATAATCAGAATCTAAAATATGTAAAAAGGTAAAATCAAAGACCTTTAGAATGAAATAAAGATATGTACTTACTAAGCATATATATTATTAGTTTATACTTATGCGTCTCTTTAAAAATGAATACAATTAATGCATTGTGTGCGGGTACATTTCGCAGTGGAATTGTACCAGAATCGGGCTTTTTGCGAGTAAATTGAGTTATTCAGTTAAATCTCAAAAGATCGAAAATTATTTAATTTTTTAACTAACTTTTCGTATTTTATATTGAAAGATATCAACAAATATATTAATAGACAACTAATATATATATATATATATATATATATATATAATTACGTAAAACAATCTCTTCATAATTCCTAAGATTTTTATTATCAGTTTACGAAACGTAAATTAAAAATGTTGTGTAATGAAGATTTTTCTGAAGCAGTTTTGACAACTTACAACGCAAATGGTAAATCATCAAAATATTTGTTTTGTAACTATACAGCTACTACTCAAAGGAAAATTACAAAAAAACTTCGGTGATATGTTTAGAGAACTTAAAAGATATCGATATTCCAGCAAGTCCAAAACCAGGAGTAAACATGAACTGTTTAGTATATTCTCCAGTGTTTATACCAAAAATAGCTAATAAGTTAAAACGGTTTTTAAAAAATGGTGAAAACAATTGTTCCTTTAAGTAGTTTTTAAAATCATCGCGGATTTAACTAGAGTATAATTATAAACGTTTCTTAATTAATTAAAAAAATATTTTGATAATTATGACTCAGTAATTTTTTAGTTTCCATTAGTAAGATCATTCAAACTTAGTTTCCAAAAACCTGAAATTACTTCTTTTAAGCTATTTATGAAAGATCTTAAATTTTTTATTGAGTATCCAATACCTATATTAGTTTTTAAAAAATATCACTCTAACGAGCAATTTCTAATGCTCCTATTTAATTGAATTTAATATGATATTTATTACCCTTTATGCAATTAATATTAATTTAAATCAAAGTTTCATAATAGTCGATAAACATGCATATTCTTTACATGAGTATATTCAGAATTCAAAGGAATGCCTTATATTAAATAGAAAAGTTCTAACTAAATTCTTGTTAAAAAAAAAAAGAATTATTATTTGAAAGAAATAATTTTCTTAATGTACTTCCCCTTTTCATGACACCTTTTGACGACTTTTTATTTGTGTTATTTAGCAGATTGCTACATGGGTGGTACTACTATAGCTTCACGGGATAAGGTATTTATTAAATTTTGATTTTAAAAGTTGACTGTGATAAATTTGTATTGAAAATATTCATACAGCTTTATTGTGTTTAGAGGGTTAATTAGAAATATCAGATATTTCAATCTAATAATATCGAAAATATTCATTCCACTCTCTAAATAAATCTCGATGGTTTTTACTTGTTTTTTCTCATGCCACTTAATTGAATCGGACATGATTTGGGCCATACTTTATTCGTATTAATGAAAAGAGGTGCAGGTGCTCCTTTTGTTTAACGAACACCTCCAGACTCATTGAACGACTTTGGTCAGCGTAATTTAGAAGCAGGGGCCAAGACGAATACCCATAGGATTGCCCTATATTTTACTGAAATCAAAATGAATAATCTCTAGGAATAATGACGGATTCCCCACCATTAGTGAAAGAAACACTTCTCAACTCTGCAACTGTCAAGGGAAAACCTTTTCATCATTGATGTGTCAACTGAGGATGGTTTGTTGAAATTCTACGATCTATATTTTGCTAGGAAAGCTAATGAGACCGTGTGAAGTGTTTACGGTTATTTCAGAATGTCTTCGGACTTTCAAACTGGCAGTGGGAACTGAAAGTATGATTATCTGTACCAAAGAACAGTGGTATAGCCCTTCTGTTTCCTATCGTCTATCATTTGAAGAAAATGAATATTATGATAAAAATTTATTTATAATCTAAAGACTTATTACATTAAAAAAGGCTAAAACCGTTAGTTATTTTGTTTCACAATTCATAAATGAACAGAACAAAATAGTTGAAACTCAAACAACGTGTCTTAAACCTAATTTCAAGATGTTGGTTATATGTATATTCCATTTTTGAACATAAATTTTCCTTTAATATTGATTAAAATATAATAAAAGTTTTCCTGAAGCATAATGTACCAACAAATCTTAAAACGAAAGTCCGTCTAAACCAGCCAATACAAAAATAGTGCTAATATAAACATGTTAATTTAACTCGATAACTCAAGTCGAATAAGGTAGAAAAGACAGCAGTCTGCTCCTAGGTAAGCTCCTGTAACGATTAACATGCTATTAAAAAAAAAAAAAAATTGATCTCTTTTACATCCCTTTCTTTCCAAAGTTATATAATTAGCATAACGTAATAAATTATAACACATTTTTTAACGATAAATATTATCCATCGACATAAATATCGATTTTTCTCAAATTTAGTTAGTGTATAACATTCTATATGCAGAAATATCCATACTATTTACTGATAAAGGTATTATATTAATGTTTTTGTTAAAAAACATCGTAGTAATTTCAGAAAAATATGTAAACAAATTAATATGAAACTAAGTTTTTTATTGAAACAAAGATTGATGTATATACATATACACATACACATTCATACCATCATAACACTAAGTATCTTAGGCTTGTAGAAGGAACTTTTTCTTATGTAACACAAGTAATTATTCTGTTATGATATTTATCGAGATCAAACAGAGAATTAATGAGTTTCCCTGTTCATAATTTTTTCTATATTTCTCATCAAAGTACAAAAACTATCTGCGAAATCTGAAAAATGAGTTGCTAGTGTAATACAAATATTTATTCATATTAATACATCTTCAGGGATTTAAATAATCAATTAGTGTTAATCAGTCCTCGGATTTATAATCTTTAATATTTCTTGGATAAGTTTGATTACGACATGCAATTTGTTAAAATAATAATGTTCAAAATCCGAACCTTTCGAATTAATGGTATGCCACAAGTTTCGGAGAGGTAATTATAACATCAAAGTGAGTTATTGAACATTAATGAGTGTTTAGACTGTCACAGGAAATTTTCAACTCATATGCCTGTCTCAAAATATTATTATTAGCATGTACTTGGTTAAACAAATTAAAAAAAAAAAGAAATTAACTAAAAATGTAAATAGTCCATACATATTAGTGCTGAATTAAACAGCATTATATTCTTAAAGTATTATTAAGGTAGAGGATTCTATTAAAGATTAACTTTTCAACTTTTTTGCCTATGCTTTCCAATTACTTTGTGAATGAATCGGGTAGAATTTTCAGATTTTTTTAATAGCTTATATTTACTATTAATTTTTAATTCGTATACAAAATTTGATGTGGGCACCACTTGAACTCTCGTTAAACGGTGATTATTATTTGTCTTTTCCTATAGAAGGCCAAAAGTTAGCCGAGTATTAGGCCGTTGTTCTTCGAAACCGCAGTTCGTGGGTTCGAATCCAGCTGAGGACATGAATGTAATGTAGTTTGAAATCCGCTTTAATCAGCAGGTCCCGGTCTCATTAGCCTGCGTGTGCAAAACAGTATAACGTAATGCTCCTAATCAAATCGTATAATGGTTCTGAGGGGTTTAAAATGTTCAAAAAATCAATATTTTTATAGCTGGTTATATTTCTTTCTTTGTTTCTGAGCATATGAAAAAAAGCTTTTCAAAATTCGCAGTTGATAACCAGTTATAGATGAAACTATTTTTAGATATCACATGCTCAGACTTGTTTATATTCTGTTATGTCTGCTGACGCTTAATATTTCAGCTCATTCATAATCTTTAGGGGCCTTTTACTCAAAATTATAATTTTTACCAAAATCCGCAAGATTAAAAAAAACATCTACTCAATATGTATACTTGAAATTTTCAATGTTTGAATATATGTTTATTACATTAATAATTTTAAAGAAATTGTAATATTTTCAATACTTTATGTTTAAAATGAAATTAAAAATTTTATACTTAATGTTTTTTCCAATTTGAATTACTTTTTAAAATAGTTATTGATGCTAAATTTACAATGTAATTACAATTCATTTTATAGAGTATACATTTCTAATCAACTTTATAAATAAATAAGATTTATGAGTATAAATATATATTTAAAATACTCAACGGGTAACAAATAATGCCTCATTTTTTTAAAAATTGTTCTCTGAAGTATATCATACATATACTTTTACTTTAAAATGAAAAGTATTTATTAATTTAAAATGTTATTAAAATCTAATAAAAATATTTAATTGCAACAATATTTCTTTATTGGTACTTGGACTAAAATCACATTTACACTGTTGCGTAACAGTTTAAATCAACCGAGACCAGTTAATCAAAAGCGATGCAATCTAGAGACAAAGTACACAACTACATGATACAGCAAACCAAACTATAAAATTTTAACTTTCAAATGCTAACCTTTTGTGAATTATAAATATATATAAATAAGTACATGTATCGTAATGTGCATGTGTATATAATATATATATAGAGAGATTGTGTGTGAGAGAACACGGCAAAATGTATCAACCTGATACACGTAAAATTAAACGTCCTATTAGTTTTAATTACCTGAAGTTATTGGATAATGATAAACCTAGTTAATACTCCTAAGCTTGAAACTGCAGTCTGGCCGTACCATAAAGACAAGCAGAAAATTTAACGTGGAACTTAACTTTTATTTAACACCTACGAATACGACATGTTACTCTGGCAGGAACAGAAAAGGAAATGATACATGAAAAGACTTGTTGAGCTCCACAGCGACCGTTGGGGAGATTATTCCGAAGGAACCGGCCACTTAGCAAATTTAATATTTAAAAAGGAACTTGGGATCAGTAGAAAAGTGAACCTTTCGACGTGGATAGCTGGAAAATGTGGCGAATGGGCGGAAAATCTGCATTTATATCAGAGTTAGCTTTGGGAAATGGGTTCAAAGAATGGAAGTCGTGAACACGCCTTTTAATTTTGAGATTCTGTTTCTCCAAAAAATATATAAAAAAGTTTAAAAAGGAGAATTAAGAGATATTTTAAGTGCAATAACTTTTATATGTGTATGTATGTGTACATATGTATTTATACAATATTTATGTATGCATACGTGTATGTGTATATTTATAGTGTACACACACATATGTCACCATGGAACTAATCCAAATGTGTTCACATATAGTCTAAAGGAGTATTGGAAGTTTCATTTTATTTTTGTTTAGATATAATATTGGAACTTCAGAAAATGTATTCAGTCATGGAAATATTCCACTAAAATTTGAGTACTGAAATTCTTCTAACGTACAATATTTTAAGGGATTCAGATATCATTATACTAAATATATGTCAATTATTTAGTAATAGAATTAAATCGATGGTCAACTGTTTAAAAGTTTCAGTTAGAATTATAAAATTATATTTTATTTGTGTTCTACAGATTTATTATTGAACATGATGAAAAGTACATTTACATTTATCTGTGTCAAGAAAAATGGGATTGAATTTA
Source organism: Pardosa pseudoannulata (assembly GCA_032207245.1). Taxonomy (NCBI): domain Eukaryota; kingdom Metazoa; phylum Arthropoda; class Arachnida; order Araneae; family Lycosidae; genus Pardosa; species Pardosa pseudoannulata. The sequence continues at coordinate 197,661,512 of CM063505.1, forward strand.
AAGGTTTAAACTCATTTTCATTCTTACTCTAGGTTTCCGTTGGTAAGATGAATAAAAAACGAGTGAACTTTATAGAAAGAAGGAAATTTGTCACTGTCAAACTTATTTTCACTTTTCACTCTATAGTTAAACTTAATAAGAGTCAATAAGTTTCTCTTTGAATTGGGTTTGAGTAATAGACGTAGTAGCATCTGCCAAGAATATTATTAAATTATTGAGTTTAAAGTATAAGCAACTTATATTACAATTCTGCTGTTATAGCTTTTACTAAACACATTGCAAATTAGTTACACTTAGATACTTCATTAAATGTTTTTACTCAAGGCTTAAAGTCCAACGTTTTAACATGTTTTCTGTGTCGGATGCTTTTACCCTATTTTTACCTTTTATTTACATAAGTAAATCTTAATGTGTAATAAATAGTTTATGTATATATATATATATATATATATATATATATATATATATATATATATATATATATATATATATATATATACACAGTCTATCACTCTGACCTATAACAGTATTTATAATCTATATGCATAAAATAACTTTCATATAAATGTTCATTTTGGTATATGCTTAAAAAAGTTTATATATAATATATATATATATATATATATATATATATATATATATATATATATATATATATGAATGATATGGTCAGTGTTAAGGCGAATGGAAAACGGTCTTTCTTGATAATAATAAGTTTATTAAATCATCGTTTCATTTTAAAGCAAAACTTGCTCCATGTTCATTTTTTAGTGGACGAAATAAGCGTAGAAAGGTGTTCACAGTTCCATGTCCACGCGCTAACCAACTCATATCGGTTCACTTAATCATAATCTTCAAATATCTTTCCGCTTGGCCGAATTGCTCCAATAGTTACTAAAATCGTTTATAATTTAAGTAATTTCCAACAACCCCTTATTTCGAGCTGATACACACACATATATATGTATATATGTAATATTAAAATCCCTTATTTAAGTATTTTAATATTAATTTAATAACTTTTGTTCATAAAGTAAGTTTGGGGTTTGCGCGGTAATTCTGATTTTTCCCTCCAGACACGCTATAGACTTAATTCAGCCTCTGTCTGTACTACTTTAGCCAATAGTTAGCGCGTTTCTTTAAACATGGGTATTTTTTATCACGTGATCAATTGTACTTAGGGATTATTCGTAGTCTTTTTACCTGAGGAATCCTTACTTGAAAAGTGTATGTGCGAGATCACATTGTCTGTGGGCACGAAGTTGTAAAGGAGTTCGCCTGTTGTACGGTTTTCATGTTTCTTACCAGAAATAAACTGTATTGTTATTTTGAATAGTCTAGCCCATATTACATAGGGATTCCTCAGGTAAAAAGACTAAGAATAATCGTTAAGTACAATTGATCACGTGATAAAAATACCCATTTTTTTCACGACAAATTTTTTTTTCTCCTAGAACAAAGAGAATTAAAGAAAATACAGTTCCTCATATAACATATTTTTAAAAAGTCTTTATGATGTTTTCACTTTCAGTCCTACACGTTAATTTTATAATAACCTCAAATACCTCTCTTTGCCTTCAGTAACAATCGTGAAAATCTTTAAAAGATTTGAGTCATCTTTATAACAACCTTGAATTAGTGATGAAAACTGATTCATTCAGTTCGTGTAGCAATTGAGTTACATGTATGCCAGATTTGTGGTAACCATTATGTCCAAATATAATTTTCCAGATATACACGATTGCATGCGACACAAGAATAAATTAGATATATAGTTATAGTTAGTGATAGAGAGGTAGATATAGAGATATAGGTATAGATGTACATGCAGAGATAAAGGTAGAGATAGAGATAGATATAGAGATAGAGGTAGAGATAGAGATAGATATAGAGATAGAGGTAGAGATAGAGATAGATATAGAGATAGAGGTAGATATAGATATAGATATAGATATAGATATATAGATAGATATAGAGATAAATATAGAGATAGATATAGAGATAGATATAGATAAAGGTAGAGATAAATAGATATGGAGATAGATATAGATATAGAGATAGATAGATATATAGTGATAGGTAAATATGACTTACTAACAAAGTCAGTGATTACAAAAGCAATTTAGTTTATAATCCCACATTCTGCCAGTTTAAATATAAAAGTTAGGTAAATCTACATCATTGTAGATGCCTTTTAATGTATACTATTTTTATTACAAGATTAATTTGGTTGTGGATTTAATAGAGTCTCAGATTATATTACGAGAGTACAACAATCCTGAGTTATCATCTGTATTTATTAGTGTCTAGATCTCCTGGTAGATAGTAAGGGAATTGTGCGCAGAGCTCACATTTGAACAATAAATTTGACCTTGAGATTTTAATCAATTTAGCAAATCATTTCAAATAAACAGAATAATTATACTATATTACATTGATGTTATTACTACTTATTCTTAGAAAATCGTAAAAAAGGGTTATTAAGTGTATGACATTTTTAAAAAATTTCCAGGATACGCAATTTATTTTCAGTTAGATGCTACCTAGTGAATCATAAGAAATCAATAGGTTTTTGTGAAACAAGTTCAGAATAACGCAAAACAGCTGGAATCAGAGTAAGTCAAATATATAAGGATTTGCATGTTTATTCTACTTATAGCTATCAAATGATATATAAGGAATACTAGCATATATTATATGACAGTTATATGACAGGATCAGTAAAATTTTGCTAACCCTCATTCATCAAAAATACAATATGGATCCCTTTATCCATTCCAGTTCATTGACCACCGCGGAATATAATTGGATCAAAGATGTGGAAAATATTTCGAAGTTTGCCGAAGTTCAACAGTGACACTCAGAAAGGAATGTCAAATAGCGATGGGTACAATTAAATCCTAAACAGCGAGCGATCTAGATCAGTGATACAGCGTTCAGCTATGGTAGTTTGTATGCCCCCGATAGTTCCAAACCATGTGGTTATAAATGATAAACAAACACACAAACGAGCAAACTTCTTAATTTGCAAGGATATATAACTTAAACGCTAGACATTTATTAGTCCATGAAATAGACTAATAGACTTTTATGAAATGAATTTGTTGTTATTATCGGTAATAAAATTTCATTCCAATCAAAAGTAATCGATGATTCAATTTTAAATTATTACATATGTACCTAAGCTATTATTTAAGTCAAAAGAAGAATATTAACGTAATGTCTAAGTTTAGTGATAAACATGTGAAAAAAAATGCAGACTGTATTTAAATATTTCAAAATGATAAATGATTAAATGAGATGGTTAAAAAATAAAGTTATAATGCTAAAAAAGTTATTTTTACCTATTTATTATGTGATAAATTGATAAATTTAATCACCTGATCTGAATTGGGTAAAACATGGCTTCAAATAATGTCATTATTAATTGTTTAGAATAAGGTAAATTTTACTCGTTTTGAATTTTGCTAAACATATTTCATCTAGAATCCAAAATGAATGCCTTCATCCATTCCAGGCCGAACTGCTTCATAAATTCAAGGAAAAACGGATAAATAAGTTTGGCTATTATTATATAGCGGATGCTATTTATCATTAAATAAAAAAGCATTCGCTAAGAGTTTTACTGTACTAAAAAAACTACTATTATAGAAAAATATTTATTACTAATGGGTGAAGGTGTACAAAATCGGTAAATACAAATAATACTCTGCATGTATATAAATTAATGTTAGAAGCATTAATAGATAACATTGAAAAAATATTTTCTTACAAATAAACACGAGTATGAATATAGACTATAAGCAAATACTAAATTGTATTCACGTATATTACTGATAAACATTTTTAAAAATTTGCAGGACAAAATTTCCATTTCAACGGAAATACCTATGCTGTTAATTTTTGACACTGTTAAAAGAGGAATCATGGGAGAATAAACATGAAATAAAAGTAGTAGTTGACAGCAAAAAAAAAAATAACAAAACAAAATTGTGAACGCTTTTATTTTTAATTTCAAAGAATGTACAAATTTCGAAATTGCAATCTACTTTAAATTATTTTTCACGCGTCTCTTTACTTAAATACAAATAAACAAAACTTATAGAAAAAATATACAATGAATTTCATTGCAAGTAAAGTAAACTTAATTTAACACATTTGAAAGTATTTTAAATAAAGTACTACGAAAATATAAATTATTTCAGCTAATTTACAATTAGAAAAAATAAACCAGATTGCTTCAAACAATAACAAATATAAATGCTTGTTAAAAATTTAATCCCATTATTTTTAATTAATAAACTCAATTGTTTCCTAAAATAAGAGTCATGAATCATTTACCAGTCGCGTAATTATCTTTAAACATGTTATACAGCGATGGTAATAAGTTACGTTCAAGTACTTCTTAATTTTTAAATACAAGTTCTCTTAATTATAGAGCACATTGTTTCCGCTTATAAATTTCTTTAAAAAACTATATTATTGTTCCTTTGCAAATATACCCTAAAACATTTTCTAGATTCTAATCTTAGAAATACTTCTTTGAATTGCATTTCTTTATATCAATACAATTTCTTATTATGGAAGTTTCCCCGTGTTACGTTTAATTAAAAAGACGGTATTCGATAGATTGTACATAGAATAGATGATAGAGACAAGGATTAATTATTCACTGTCTCCGTTTTTTTTTTTTTTTTGCCATTTAATTTTTCTCTGAGAAGAAACTCGAATAGCAAGCACATTTCAGTTAGCAGTTCCTTTAGCACATTTCCGAGAACAATGCAATCTTGCCATTTGGTAATTACTGTTTTACTTTATCAATAAGTAGGTATAAAGCTACGTAATTTGTATAATTTTACTTGTCAATAACTTTTTCGTAGAAAATAATTTCACCCAGAATTATATACAGGATATCTTTCAAATAGTTACAGTATATATATATATATATATATATATATATATATATATATATATATATATATATATATATATATATATATATATATATATATATATATGTCTATATATGATATTCCAATGGGGGTGGTTGATTGTCAGCATTGGCAGACATATATATCCATAATTATGAATATAATACACAACTACTTATTAATGTTAATTACTTTAGATATGTCAATGATATTATGGTTTATTTAGTTGAGAAGAATGATTTAAATTTCTATTTTTATCCTAAAAGTTTAAAATTAATTCAAAATAGTTATAATAAAAATAATGGAGTAGATTTTATTGATGTAAGTTTTTATTTCAAGGATGGTATAATTAATTATTACTTATTTGATAAATGTGACAATTTTAAATTTGATACTAATCGTATCATGTCTTGGAAAACATGTGAGTAAAAATGTTAAACGTAATGTTTTTATAATCTGTTTAATTAGATGTAGTAGATTGCTCAGCAATAATAATGTAAAAGAGAAATTTAGCCTTACTTTTCTTAACTACTCACCCTGCAAGTTTTCTACTTATTGTAGTAAAAAATTATTTTCAACTTAATAGTAATGTACGTGTGTATCGATTCTTTAAATAATCGAATGTCTAAATACATATATAACGTTTATATATATATATATATATATATATATATATATATATATATATATATATATATATATATAATGTGAGCGAGTGAGGTCAGCTCTATAGTTATTGGTATAATTATTTAAATTTTTTACTTAATATACATTTTATATAATTATTAATCTTTCTTATATGGTAGCTTTTTCGTACAGCATTCGTGCTTTTCCTGTATTTGCTCTTGTTATGTAACAGAACAATAATGTGATACTTTAGATAAGTACAATCAAACACACACATACATATACACATATACTGAACATATATATAACTTCAGGGAAGCTTTTTAATTTAGCAACATTGAAATGGGGATATAAATAAAATGTGTACATAAGTGCGTATATAATAAGAAGAAAATTATAAAGAAAATAAAAATAAAAATTTTAAACAAATTTTTTAATTTTGTCATACATTCAAGATTATCCAAGAATTTTTTTTTCCGAATTGCAGTTATATACTCCGATATTGCTACGAAAAAGAGAAATACGTGAATTACTTTAAATGATATGTGTCTTTGTGAAAATCTGATTTTTCTTTAAAATACTCTCCCTTATATACTCCCAAAGTCTGAAAGTAATCTTCTTTGTTAAACTCGCGATTCATAAATTTACAATGCCGTAGAATTTAAGGTTTTTGTAGCAGTAAATTTTACGGTTCCCTGGGGATTTTAGTTCAACAATCGCTGTCCCTTTAACATCTGCAACGCTCGGATGAATGTTTCGGTACTGTACAGATTTCAAGTTTCCGTAGAATGCGCTTGAGAATCCAAAATGAAGTTCAGTTTTCTTTTTTTTTCTTACATGTGTTTTGTTCAGGATTTCAATGTAAGCTGATGTCCCTTTGGATAAAAATTTAACCAATGTTTACAACGCATTTCTTTTAATTTTTTTACAAAACTATATTTTATGTTTACAATTCTGCTGTTACTTTCGTTTTTAATGTTTATCTTCAACAAAACAATTTTATATATACGTAATAATCTACAAAATTATTTTCATAGCTATAAATGTTTGGAATCATTTATAAAATTATTTTTTACTTTTTTATTTAATCTCTAGGTACTTCTATTTTATTGAATTTGAGAAAAAAAAATTAACATTTGTTAAAATAAAATTGTTATTTGGGCTTCGAATTCTAATATTTCAAATTAGAGTATTAGAATTCCTCATGATTATTAGTATTCAGTCAGTTATGTGGGGAATTTCCGATACTGACAGATGATATTAATCCCATTTTTCCCTAAAATTCCCATTTTTCTTTAATTTCCCAAGCGTAAAATATCATACAAAAAATTAATTTTTATCCGTATATCAAATATAAAGCTAAAACAATGAAAGTTTTCTGTACCTTGGTCACATTTTTCACAAGTCACAGTGTAATAATTTGCTTCTCTAAAAATTAAATTGCTTCTTGTCGGATTATCAATCTAACTTAAATGATCAAGATTCTCTCCTGACTCCCCAAAAACGCTTAATATTTAGTTTAATGGGAATAAAATTGCATATTTCGCTCACTGTGGGACTGAAATTACCATCAAAGTGTTTATTATTGAGCATTCGATGAAAAGCTCTTGCCTTGTAATTATGGACTGTATTTATCGTCAATAAATTTAAAGTTCCACAACGTCGGACTTACATCTATTTAAGGTTGCTTGACTCCAAATTACTTGGGTATTTTTATTATCCAGTAAGCGAATGCAATTTTCTTGTTATCAGATACAGATAATTATACACACGCATATATATATATATATATATATATATATATATATATATATATATATATATATATATATATATATATATATATATATAAAGAAGCCCACTGGAGTGTGGGTAGTGTTTCGTGCTCTCCCAAGACAGGGGTCCGATTTTTTATCCCCAGGCTGGGCAAAGTCGACTCAGCCTTTCATTCTTTTGTTATATAGACAGAGAACCAAGCATGTATATTGTATGTAATTGTAAAAAAATATATCTTTTAAAAATTGAACTCTTAAACACTTTTTAATGATAATCTGTAAGCTTCGATTTAAATCGCTAAAAATCACCATCTTGGCATTCGCTTGACTATTTCAGAAACGTTTAAATTCGGGTTTTCTATTTCTCTTATCACTGAATATTATTTTAATTTGAAAGATTTTTTACATAAAAATGTGTGAAGTATGCAATTGATTTTACTGAATACTGTTACTAATTGAATTCTTTGTAGACAAAGAACAATATTTTTCTGACATAGTTTACATATATTAATAAATATTCTTTAGTTTTTAAAATACCATAAAAATGTTTTTTCCTTGTTTTGAAATTGATATATTCTAACAAAGTCGATTTAGGCATTAAAAAATAACTGCCAATTCCTTCTCGAATATGTGTAATTGAATTTATAGAGTATATAAACAGAAATGGAACCATAGTATATTCTCGTACCTATACTTGCTTATCTTTGAACGTGTCCAAAGAAAAATTATTTTATCATTCTCTACTTCGTCTATCGTAAATCGGTATGCCAAAGAGGCAACAATTGTTGTTGGTGAGATGAAGCAGAAAAGGATAAATTCTAAAGCAGTAGAGAAAATTCTGTCTTTTAAATTTAGATATAATAAATTTACATCTCTATGTGGAGTTCTGTGTAAGAATGTATGAACATAATATTTATATTTATATTAATAATCAAATATAAATATCATATAATTATATATAATGCATATATAATTATATGTATACTGAGTGGAACCAGCATAAAAAGTATTACCATGTGATGGAGTGATTAAAATTTTATCAAGAAAAAATACAGCTCTTCTGGTATATATGTACTTCTTTGAAGCTTCAATGTCGAAGGAATACATAACACATGTGGCAACCGATCTGAGATGTCAAAAACATCTCATAATTTTTCGAATATTTATGTAATTAATGCAGCTCAGTATATAATTAATTTAATTGTACATGTATATTTACTCTTAATTTATCGTTTTATTTATAAAATAAAATCATATAAATATATAAACTTATTTCATTTCTATTTAAGCCCTACCGTGTTTGGTCGTGTGACTGAGAAATCTTGTGGATTGCCTAAAAAAATTTCTATAAAATAAATAGCACTGTTCTACTTCAGGGTTTTGGGAATTATAAGTACTCTTCGACTACTCTGAACTAAGTGTCGCACTTTTATAATTTATCAGTTTTTGTAAAATTCTTCATGAAGGACAAAAGGTAAAGAATGAAAGGGATTGCATAGTTTCACTAAAACCAAGGTTTAGTCATTTCGAATGTTTCAAACATAAGTAACTTGCACAGAAATAATAAATATCTAGTGACGAATTCATACATGCCAAAGTTGACTGGTAAAATATATGATATTTAAATGTCATTACTAAAGTAATTTCTGAATACATAATATACAAAATTAACTACAGAGATAAATCTGTTTATTTACAGTGGCACAATTTAGCGATTATGTTTAACTTCTGTCTAATTTTTAACGTAACAAAAATATCTCGAAACCCTAATTTTTTAATATCGTCCTAATATTGAAAATGTTTTTTAGCATTCGATATAGGTGAATTTCAGATTTTTTCGAAAGAGAAAAATATGCAATGCATTTCAAAATATCAATAACAATTTCAACTTCTGCATGGTGTATCAGCAATGCCAAAAAAAGTAACATAATTTTGAATTTTTAGATTCAACCAGTCATATCTAAACATACAGTAGACAGATATACGTATATACAATGTTTTCGTCCTAAATAGTTCATATAAAATCTAATTTATTACTTCCTTTTTTTAAATTCCAAAATTGATTTGACTGACAATCTGGAACTTCATTTAAGATAGTTGATTCCTGTAAAGTAAAAAATAATTTTTGTTTTCTTTTATCTACATATTATTTATTTCGAATCTTATGTTTACAATGTAATTTCACGTTATAAAACAGAATATTTTCAGATTTCTTTTATCTACATATTATTTATTTCGAATCTTATGTTTACAATGTAATTTCACGTTATAAAACAGAATATTTTCAGAATATTTTTATCATTATCAGTTAATATATATATATATATATATATATAATATATATATATATATATATATATATATATATATATATATATATATATATATATATATATATATATATATATATATATATATATATATATATATATATATATATATATATATATATATATATATATATATATATATATATATATATATATATATATATATATATATTGCCGCATAAAGAAACTTAGCCAACTAGCTAAGTGGCCGAATGGTCAAAGCACGCGATCCAGACGCGGAGGTTGTGGGTTCGATGCTTGACATGGCAGTTTATCCAAAGTACGGGTTTTTATTTTAAAAATGTTATTTATTGTTTCCTTATGTTCTTGAATATTCTAGATCTTTCTTTAATATGTAAATTAGTTATTTCTCGAATATTCTGTTCGGGTATAAAAGCTGATACCCACTAGTTGTAGGCAACTTCTCGATCCTGTAAGGTTGCGAGTTGCTACTTAGCTTCAATAAATTGTTCTGTTAAGTTAAACGGTGTGTTCATTCAAATCTTCGTGACAATATATATATACATATATATAATATACTTTAAAATGTAATATGAGCTATGTTACAATATACCTTAAATTCATGTCAACAGTCAGTAAATAAGAACAATATATGCCACTTCAAAGATTCTATCAACACACCACTGACATATCTCCAGCACACTATAGTAGGATTATACTATGTAGACCACGCAATCTGTCGTATAAATATCCAGTTTAACTCACGACAGTATATAATTAGATAAAGTAATCCATAATGTTTTTTTATCCTTAATCATGAATAAATATTATATCCCAGAAAACACTATATCACAAATTGAGAAATGTCTACAGTACTGCGACATCTGTGGAACACTGTGTACACCCACTTGAACTCTCTCATGTATTCTGATAGCCGAGAGCTCTACTAACGACACTGTACACAAGTACTTCATACACTCGTTATACCTAAAATATATAATTGTTATTTAATGACATTTCTTTTGGTATTGCTCACTTACGCTCGTTTACATATTACACTGAAAAAATATCGATACCGTATTAATGCATCATCTCAGATATATATCCACGATATTGTAGAATTTTTTTTTAATTTAAGAGATATCGATTAAATTATACTCTCTAAAACTATAAACATGATTTTAAGAGATTAGATTAATTTAATTCACATGTAAATAAGTGTCCCTAAATTGTATATACGAACATATATTTTTACGTATATAAACATATACTAAAGCACACACACACACACACACATATATATATATATATATATATATATATATATATATATATATATATATATATATATATATATATATATATATATATATATATATATATATATATATATATATATATATACATATACATATATATATACTTCGTTCGTATTTATGATTTTTCATAAAATACCATTTCTATCTTTAACTTAAAAATGTCTATCCCTTTGTCATTGCTCAATTTGAAACATATTCTGTTAAATTTCATATAATGTAATAATTCCTAGTTTTCTGGTGCTATATATCATTCGCTGTTTCAGAAAATATTATCGAATTTTTTTAATTAATGGTTGCGTACCGTGTTAGGATAGCTTACAATGTTTAGCAATGCCACATATTTCTACGTGATTAGACGCCAGAGTAAAAACTCAACAAACACCTGTGCAAAGTGCTATATTTTAATGATGCCATATTTAAACATGTATCTGAAATTATAGTGCATCCGTATAGCGTTATCGATCTGCCGAAAGACCGGAGACATGGCTAAAACTCAAAAGCTCTTAAAGCACCGCGATATTAACGTTCTAGATGCAAATCTCGTTGCTTAGAGAGGAGTGTGAAATGTTTCTTACAATTTGATTAGAGGTAGTATTTTGGGCGGCATTTGATACGTGTGAAATCTATGACAACGTTCGTATTTTGATTGAATTCTTAACACATGTTACTATTCTTTTCCTAACCAATGCACTCTTTCTTTGATTGACAACTTTAAACTATTATATATATATTTACTTTAATCATAATATGGATCAGGAATTTTACGTTTATCATCATAGATGTCATATTTATTAATATAACTGTGCTTTTGACAAATAAAGTTCGTTGTAATATGCAATTTCATCAAACCATTTGGTTTATTATTTTGGGCAGATACATTTCTACTTTCATTCTAATTTATTTTTTGACTACATTTTGCACTTATATTCTATACTTCATATCTGGTACATTATGTCCTTCTAGGATCCAGTGTCATAAAACCTTATATACCATACCAATCATTCTAATTAAAATTACTAGAATTTAAGTGATCTCTTTTTCAATAAATGTTAATTTTAATTTTCCTTTTTTCTAAATGTATTTTCATCACTAATATAATTTTTTTCGTGTGTATATTAATTTCATTACTTCATGATAATGATGAGTTTAAAATATTTCAAATATTTCTTTCATGACATATAATTTTAATTCATCTTTATCATCAGGTAATTAGATTAATATACACATGATAAAAATATATCTCTCAGTGAGTTAATGCTGTTGTTTCTACTTCCCAAATCCAAAAATACACAAAGTATCTGAAGACAATAGAGAATCCTTAAGGACCTCGTCATATTTAAAGGCCATGCAAACTAAAATATGGGCCGGGGTCACTGTGTCAGCCCCACACGAACGACACTCAGGAAAGATCTGTCCCTGCTTGAAAATGAGTGCTCTGACATGACCATTCATGAACGGCGAGAAAACCGTTTGATATTTTTCTGTGAACGGTGGAAGAATCCGCCTGGGTTTCTTCCAAAATACCACAGGTGATTGGGAAGAATCCTTCCAAGACGGTTTAATTCCATCTTCCTAAGGGTGAAGATCTTGCTACATGTTTCAGTTTCACTCTTAAAAATATAAACATTATAAAACAATATAAAGAACATCCAGTACAATAAATGTAAGCAATGATAAAAAATGTCAAAGCTGAATAAAGATATATTCATGCACGCAATTCAAATGTGATTTTAAAACAGTAACAGTTTTGCCCTTTGAAAGTTTTAAGAAAAATTCCTGTTATACGCAATACATGAAGCTCGCGATATATATATATATATATATATATATATATATATACATATATATATATATATATATATATATATATATATATATATATATGTATATATATATATGTATATATGTATATATATATGTATATATATATAATATATATATATAATATAATATATATATATATATTATATATATATATATATATATATATATATATATACATATTTACACACATATATTATCATACACTGTCATAATTTAACATAATCATATAAATGCATGTAAATATGTTTCTAACTAGAAAATTAAACTCGTATCGCTGTATCTCTGATTATATAAGGCTTGGGAGACATTTCCTGCACGAAAGAGCCCTCGCGAAATTTCTCCAGCAGCACTATAACATGATTATACAATTTGGCGATATTTAATGGGAATTCCCCATCTGATTCTGAGTGAAGAGTTAGAAGTATTTAATGGAAGCTTCATGAATATTGCGGAAACTAATCCAGTTAATATTCAGCGAGCTGTTTTCTTTCAACTCGCAAAACTGAGCAACCGATGGATGGGAAAGTATCCAATTTTAATGCTATGTATGCGAAAGAAAGCAGAAAGTTCTCAATTTAAACACAAACTTTTTGACACACTTCAGAATACGTTATCACGTGCCGAATATCTCATTTATGCATTTGAATATAATGTTGCATGAAAGGTAAATTTTAAGAGATACGATGAATTTTGCATAATAAGATAAATTAAATTTTTCCTTAAATATGTAAATCAAATGTTCTTTAAATGTAATGAAATGCTATTTAATTGTCAACATTTTTAATTCTTTTATAATTATGGAGATCTAAACTTTTAAGTAAATAACTCAAATTTTAAACTCCAACAGTACCTTTAAACCAAATATTTTTAATCCTATTTATATATATTTAATTATATTTATTATTTAAGTAATGTTATAATTAGAATTAAGTATAATTTGTTTCCCACCTAGACCAGATATTTTAAAATAAGTAATGCAATTATTTTTCAAATGATCTCTAGTGTATTAACGTTTTTTAAGACCTAAATTGTAATGTTTTTTATTCTGTAGGATAATCACATAGACTAAGGTATGTAAGGTAAGGTATAATTATGTATGAGTATTTATATTGTAAATTCCTTAACTTAGAAAAGTAGAAAGTAAAGATTAGAAAATTTTCCTCGTTGACATATCTTGGCCTATTAGTCATTTTTATATCTTATCTCCATATGTATTACCAGGCGTAAGTTGATAATATCTATCACTTGTTATTTTAAGATTCACTGGAACATTCTGGCCTTTCTCATTTAATAGTGATTTTTTAAAACTTTTAATAATTCTTTCCTATTTAATATTGATTTATTGTTTTTTTTCTGTTAAATAAATGTTTTAAATAAGCTTAAGATCGCGCAAAATCATGTATATGGTTACATATAATATGGATTCCATCATTTAGTTGATATGGATGAGATCCATTGAACTTCGAATCAGCTTCCCATTTTCAACCATATAATGGGATAATAATAGTTTTCTTAATCATATATATTGGCCCAGTCAAAATATCTGGTAAATATTTCCTCTATATATATATACTAAAAAAAAATTACTAATACATATCCAAAATATTTCTTGCTATAAATCACTGGTAAGTATGGCCGTATTTTTTCACTGACTTATTTGGAAAATTTTTAAAATATGAGGTCCTAACTTCGAGTATATTCTGTTTCTTTAATGCGTCTAAATTACGAGGACATACATAATCAAAGATGCTCTTTTATTTTAACACTGCTCATGTGGTCTCACGCGAATATTCTTGGATTCACCTTGTGTCTTTGACAACAATAACAACAACAACATATATATATATATATATATATATATATATATATATATATATATATATATATATATATATACATATATATATATATATATATGTATATATATATATGTATATATGTATATATGTATGTATATGTACGTATATATATGCATATATATATATATGTATATATATGTATGTATATATATACATATATATATATATATAATATGTATATATATATATATGTATATATATATATGTATATATATATGTATATATATGTATATATATATATATATATATATATATATATATATATATGTATATATATATATATATGTATATATATGTATATATATATATATATATATATATATGTATATATGTATGTATATATATATATATATATATATATATATATATATATATATATATATATATAT
Organism: Pardosa pseudoannulata; assembly: GCA_032207245.1. Lineage (NCBI taxonomy): Eukaryota > Metazoa > Arthropoda > Arachnida > Araneae > Lycosidae > Pardosa > Pardosa pseudoannulata. The sequence goes on from CM063505.1 coordinate 197,676,527, forward strand.
ATATATATATATATATATATATATATATATATATGTATATGTATATATATATATATATATATATATATATATATATATATATATATATATATATATATATATATATATATATATATATATATATATATATATATATATATATATATATATATATATATATATATATATATATATATATATATATATATATATATTCATTATTTAAATTAGATCTCCAAATTCAATCTATAATTTAATAAACATAGGTGCGCAAATGTTCCATTTTTGAAACTCTGAGATGCTAATAACATTTATGTATGCTACTGTAGTACCGTTTTAAACAGGGTTTTTTTTATAATCAAGCATTTTACTCGTTTATGTACATTTAACATGTTTGAAATCAATTCTTTTGTTTAGTTGGCTGCAGTTCAATAGAAAGTATAAGATTGATAATATGAAAGTGAATAAAATTGGCGTTTTCAAAATAGATTTTTTGTACACAAGTTTTGTATTGAAATAATTCATTTTCTATATTTGATTAAGACATAAAATGATGACATGGTTAAACATTTTTTAGTAAAGAACATATTGTGATTCGATTAAGATGGAGTTAACTAATTTAGTTACATTTAAACATCCATGCATGTTCGAATTCTCGGAACGAACAGAAACGCAGAGTAAATGATAAAATAAAGAATATGAAGTGGATGATGTTCTTTTTATGAGCAATTAAAGAGTAAAATAAATGTACGACAGGAGAAAAAAGCAGCTAGTATTTATTGTGTATATTCCTATCTATCGAGTTATCTATTTATCTGTTTCTATATAAATATGCATACACAAAGTGGAAATTTATTTATAGGCTCAACGACTGAACTCGAAAAAGGATTAAGTAATAATTATATACTTATACAAATAATCAGTTATATGAAGAATTATAGAAAAGTATGATTAATCCTCTAAAAAATTTTCGAAAGTAATTATTACTTAGTGGTACGAAGTATAACTAAGTAAAAATCAAAGAAAAATAACTAAGTATAAAAATATTTTAATTAAATTGTATTTAAATAAAAGTTTCTGATCTAGATCTAACCTCATAATATTTATCATAACTAAGATAAGAAAATGGGAGATTTATGAGGGCCGACGTATATAGAACTGGATCTCAAGACGAAATAGGACAAGTGTCCCCGATCCTGACACTAAAGTAAAATGGACCTTTGTAAATCCCTTTATGAAGGATTAGAGGCCAATTTGGCCTTTGGTTCATCAGATGATCAAAATTGGAGAGATGTATTTCCAACTATGGTAGGTAGTTTGTTGGTGTGGTGTGCCTGTTTGAGTCTCCAACGAATGAGGAATGAAGGAGGATCGGTGATTAAAAAAATATCTAGATGTTTCATTGACCAGAAAGAAAAGGAATGTATAGTAAAAATATTAAAAAATCGGAAAGGTCAGGGAATTTGAGATTCTCTGTCAGAGTTCTGCTAGATGGGTGGTGGCTAGAGTGGCTCGGTCTCAGCAGTGTTCTACTAAGTAGTTAGAAGCAATTGTTCCTAGAAATTAGTGGTGGCAGATGTGCAAGGAAAGTGTCTGGACGGAGTAGAAGTGCTTCGCAATTGCAATTGTACCAAGAAGTGATAGCAGTGCCTAGAATTTGGGACAGCGGGAGGTCGATACTGGTAGCAGTAGAGGTCAGTAGCTGTAAAATACCGAGAACACGAAATAGTTCTAGGATCCGAAAAAAACCAGACTAGAAGTGAGATTATAAGAAAGTGTCGACCTGATGCAAATGCATCGTCATTCGAAAGACACTTTATTTCAACGTATACAAAAGGTACCAAATACATTATTCTTAAAAAATGCCTTATTCGAACATTTCATAGACGAATTTTTATATTTTTAATAAAAATTTTAAGAAAATTAATTATACTTCCAAACCCAAATGCAACATGCTAATTTGATAACAGTAAAAGGTAATGTGAGCGGATAAATGAAAAACATTCCTCTAAAATCATATGTAAAGTGTGTGTTACAGTAGAAATGGTGTTAATAAATGTGTAACTCTTTTAAAAGTAATATTTGTATCTCTAGTTAATTAATGAGAATTTTCTTATGAGATTTAAATTATACATTCCCAGAATTGTTTGTAGATTCTCAGAACACTGGGTTAAGAGATTTTTATCTACTTCAAAAATTTTACACTAAGCAATAAATATTTCAATGTATTTAATGAATATTTCAGCACTACTGATCTTTGAAACTAAAATAAATATCTCTGGAACTACACGACAACCCTAGATCTTCATATATGGGATTTACCACTGTATATAATCGGAAGCGAACAGATTCCAATTAAGTTCACTTATTCTTCAAGGACTAGGGAGTCAATCTGTCTGAGGAACAAAAAATCTCTTTGTACGAAAACATGAGACCAATTCCCTGACATTTCTCTCCTGTTAAGCATTAATCTTCTCCATTTCGCTCCTCTTCTGAAAACCTACCCGCATTTCGAAAAGTTCTAGTAAAAGTCTGCAAAAACCGCATGCAACAATCCATGGAACAGATTTAATCTTGACGTAAAAATATACAATAAATTAAAAATATCTATATATTATGCATTTTACCTACTATAATGTATAGATAGAATTGGCAGATAGAATTGACAGATAGATAGATAGAATTAATAGATAGATTTAACATTCATAGCATTCACTTAGGATTGAGATTCACCAGAGAGTTGTTATTTGTTTCTTTCTCAAAATGCTAATTTCCAATGCATAATTGATTAAATATATATTCTTATTATTACATTTTAAAACGTTATTGCAAATTTTAATAATTCTGTAATAATTCTTAAAACCATTTCATGGAAAATCCCAATTGGACATACAGCATTACAAAACTAATTTCCATAACCAAGAAGAAAAAAAAAGAAATATTATTTCAAATCTACTTTGGATAGATCTGTTCTTTTATAACAATTCGAAAGTTTTCAAAATAGTGTCACAAAGATCTTTTGATGAAACTTTGTATTTAAGGATAAAAAGAACAAGGACACTTAAATTTCCGCCCTTGGAACACTTTTACGGAACAAGAAGTTTTACTGTTCGAAAATACTAAACTTTCAGTATTTTTTTAAAATAACATTGAATTAAATTGCTTCCCTTTTACACAATTTGTTTAAAATAAAAGTACTTTATTTAAATAATACCTTATTTCTTCGTTTAAAATTATAAATAAGCACACACACAAACACAACCGAAAAGGGGTCGCTTTTATGACTTCATATATGTAAAAAATCTTATTTTCAGTTAATGCTATATATACAATATCTAATACCAAATAAATACTATAAGATCTAAAGAAATAATAATAATAATAATAATAATAATATATATATATATATATATATATATATATATATATATGTGTGTGTGTGTGTGTGTGTGTAATACACATATATATATATATATATGTGTGTGTGTGTGATATATATATATATATATATATATATATATATATATATATAGACACACATGTGAGTTATTTTAAATATTACCCTTATAACATCTAAATTACCTACTCAACATTAACTTCCATACTTTATTCATTTTTAAATCTATTGCAGCGCATCGTGTCCAGTTAACAGCTAAATACCTTAATATGTAATATTTACTACTCCAAATTTGTCAGAATTCACATACAACTTTTATTTCATATTTCTTCCTATTAAAAACTTGTTAAGCATAAATATTTTAGCTAAATATAAATTTAGAATTCTCGGCATTGAATGCTTGTATTTGGCTACTATACTTTATCTCCTGAAGAAACATTTCATGTATTAGTTCTTTTAATTTTCTATATATCTTTCCATAACTAAAGATTGTTCGATAAAGTTCGTCTACGGCTGCGTTGTTCTGTATTGTTATTGATATAAGTTGCCGACAGAACAATACCTATTAAAAATAAATCATTTCCATCTGAAACATTTAAATGTATGTTATTTGTAAATTTATGAATTGCATGGAGAGAATTCCCATATTTTTAGATTTCTATACACATATGTGGTTGTTTAGGTATATGCACACTAGGACAGTAAGAAAAAGAAAGACAAATTCGTTTCATCTTCACCTAAATATTTTTTAAAATAATGTATGTAAATATCTTATATACTTGTGATATATCTTATGCGAATTCTAATACTTATTTTTAATTCAATTCTTGATAAATTTAAGAGGTATTTAAAGATGTCAAGGAAAGTAGATTTAAAAGTTTTAAAGTATCTAACAACAAATTGAGTAATGTTGGAGAATCGAAATGAGATTTAGCAGATGTACTTTGATTTCAAGAATTGCATACCTGTGTTCATTAAAAGCGAGCTCTTAACCGTATGGCGTAAGTTGATTTCATATGCTAGACTTAAACGATTTGATTAAAATGCAATTACGTAACCTGGTTGTCGTCTAAAATTACGAAATCTTTAATTTCACTATATGTATCTAAGTATAGTTTAAAGGATTAATGTATTAAACCGCAATTGTTCACGAATACCTTTATTATAAAAATAACGTGCATAAAAAGAATAGTTAAATGACAATAGGAATCAAATGTATCCAATATTTATTATATTTATTTGGCTTTTAAAATTTTTGGTTGATACAGTACACTAAAACATGTTAGAAATATAATTTGTTTAATGGTTATTATGTATTTATAATAATTTTATTATCCCATTATTCCCGAGGAAATATTTAATGTAATATTTCTAGGAAAATGCAGTTGATGTTTTGCTACAGCCACTTTTACAAATTGATTATTGCAGCCACATAAAGTTTTCCTCTTTTATAAGTTAAAATCTGCTCAAAGTTATAAGCAAAAATCTATTCTTAAATAAAAACATAATTGAACTATTTGTTACAAAAAATTCAAGTGCATTTTTCATGATACCGATCAAGTTAAAGATAAACTGTTTTGAAAGCTAATATTACTGGATTTCTGATAAATCAATACAAATTTAAAATTTTCACCACAAAACATTATATCAACTCAGTCGGTTACCTTAATTTATCTAACTTTATACATTAAGATATTTTTTATACAATTTCAAAGTATACTTCATCTACAGTTATATATTACATTTTATTCTATTTATACATAGTATTATGGAATTAACAAAAGAGGTCGATATATTTACTACATAAACACAATAATCCTTTGACATTAGTGCAAGAAATGTCCTAAAGCAGAATGAGTAAGTAAAATGTAAATGAAACTGCATTCTACTAAATGATTTTCGTTGTCACGGAAATTGGCCAGACATGTAATTAACGTCTTTGTAATAGAAATAAATGAGACGATCCTAGATCGTAATTTTCTTAAGCAGTCTAGGCTTTTGCTGGACAAGAGCATTCCTTTTATTTTACGTACCGGGACTTTCTAGAAAACTGCAATGAATCTCAATTGTTTGGACGTAAAATAGTTTTCGTTTCAAGCATGCTCAAAAACTTGTTAATGGTAAAAATATCATCTGTTGTATAAAAAATAGCATTATATACATTATCTGAGATATGTATACTTACGATTTAATATACAATCTTCATTCATTCCAATTGATTCATCAAAAGTTGAATCCCAATTATATATGATGTCTTAAAGGTAAAATTATTTTTCATGTACCGTCTTTGAATATTCGTAAATAAAAGTCAAAAATTAAAAAAAAAAAATATACATATATTTTTAACTAGGAAAACGGAAGTTTATTTCTACAGCTAATAACCCAGAAAATATACGAAAATTATAATTTAATACCATATGCCTTTTTGAAATGTAAATAGTCCAGAAAAGTGTTTTTATGAGAACATGTGACATTATCATTAATAAGCAGAACCGTAGACAGACATTATCCAATTTCATTATTTGCAGTGCAGATAAAAATGTTTATCCTCTATATTTCTTGATTAGAAAATTAGTCATGTGTTAAAAATCCAAAATTTTAAGGCGTATTAAACGTATAGAGAGTAGAGTGTTAAGGGGTCTCAAAGGCAAAACAAATTATTTATCTACACCAAAACACAGGAACGCATCTTTCACTTATACAATATGTAGTGTAATTGTTGCAGATGAAAATTTCTAGACGTAATAATTTTCCGATTATAAAAATAAGATGTCTATTAAAAAGCCGTAATTTAAAATCTGAGAGTATTTCGTTGATGAGATTTTAGAGTAGAACAAGTTTTTATTAAGTATTTTTAGATAATATAAAACTATTAATATATTTCACTGAAATTTTAATTAAATTATGTAAGATTTTCAAGCAACTGTTTACAAAAATTCGATGTTGTCTAAATTATAAAAAAAAACTATTGCACGTATTGCTTTAAAAGTTTTACTGTAAAATAATTCAGAAACAACAAGCAAACTTAACCTAAAAATTTCTTTATTTTTCTTCTTATATTGATGGCATTTAGAATTTATTTTTAAATTACATTTTTAACTACATTATAATATCTTATTTAAGACTCTATATCTATTAAAATTTAAATAGGGAATTGTATAACACGTACATTGAAAAAAAATCAAAATATTATACAAAAAGTTAAAAAAAAATTATGAACCACACTTTAAAACTTTGTAAATTTTCTCGCACTGAATAAGCAAAATTTAAATCTTCATAAATGGAAACTGATTTTTTTTATTTTATTTAAAAATTTACTTTTTCTACATACAAATTGAATTTAAGAAAATAATGCTCATTAATGCCTCCATCATTTCTGCCAAATACATGCTATTAAATTATTAAACCTAAGTCCTGGATGTAGACGAAATATGAAATTTAAGCAGTTATGAATAAATAAGCAGATCCTCATTAGTGAAGAGCGGAAAATTTAACTATTACAGGTGTTCACTTTTAAAAAAAGGAAAATTGCTTGATTTATTTTTTTTTATTACATGTAGGTATAATACTTTAATGGAAATTGTATAACAGATAAAGCTGTCAGTTCTGGTTTCACTTGAAGTATTCATAAAAATGTAAGTTCCTGTCCAAGGTTTGACAACCGAAAATTCGAGTTAAAATAATAAAACTCTAAACAACAGCTTACATTTTAAATAAAGACAACAGTCTATTACGCTTAAAAAAAAAAGTAGTATAGCAATGCACAGTATTTATAAGAGATAAGAAACCAATTAGAATACTGCACTACGATTGACAATGCCTCTGTCAGACAGCAAGGTTTTGAGAATGTTGTTAGATTGGTTACTTCTGTAACAATGGCTGGTTATGAAGATTTAAGTGAGTTTAAACATGTTGCTATAATCGGAATGCAAGAAATGAGACAGAGCGATCAAATTTGGATTTTCTGATACGATCAGATGTGTACCATGCAAATGTGAGGTGGTTAAACATTAAATCTCTCATACCATTGAAGTGGGAAAAAGATCATGAAAGAAAGCAAACAATGACGACTGGAGAGAATTATTAAATGTGATAGAAGTGCACCCCTTGCTTGCAGTGCAGGTATGGAGACAATCTCATGAATACATGGAATTTGCATGTCAACAGGGGACTGTTGGAGCTAGTGGAGACTCTGTGATGATATAGAGTTGGAGTGATATGGGATCTTTGATAGTTTAGTCAAGTCCTAGTTATTACTTTGGTCAAGTCCATGCTACGTCGTGTTGCGGGACTTCTGCGTGGGACCCTACGTAATATTAGGCAGGTGTAACAGCTTTTTTTTCCCTCTCCTGTTTATTTATAAAATCACATAGCGGATACACTGAAATTCACCGAAAAGATAATTTCAACTAACGCATACGGATTTTACAAATTTTGCATCAACTAGGAAGAAAATAGTTACATAATGCATTAATTTGTTAAGTAGGTTCAAAGAGCAAATTTTCAAGCATTTTCGATGATTATAAAACAGGAATGGTAAGCTTGAAAACAACTCAAAATCTACATTTTAAAGCGAGAACTTAAAAGAGTAATTCCCTTAAAGTGAAGTTATTCAAATTTATTAAATCTGATCATTTCTGTAAATTTAAGTTCTTTTATACTTATTTGAAAGTAACAAAGGAAAGTCATACATTTATTTAAATATATTTTCCCAAAATTTTATTATATTTTCAGCAATCTGCAATATATTTATTTAAAAGTGCTAAAAATGTAAAGATGGTAATTCTTTAAAAACATATATAATGATTCATACGAAAAGAACTCAAACAAAAATGCAACCTACAATTTTTACACTTAAATTGACAATTTTAACTCGATGGAAATATTCATTCTAAAGAATAAAGCACTGGCGAAAAATATAAAGAGAAAATTAATCAAGATAAGGAAATACCCATTTTCCATACAAAATGTCTATGACAGTTCTTTTAATTATATATTTTATCGATTTTGTGTTTCGATAAATAGTTTGACTTTTATATTGTAAGTCATATCGATGAAAATTTTTAAAAGAAATGTGACATTTAAAATCGAGTAAAAATTTTAAAAATAATTTTTGCAAACAAATTTAAAGTTATTAGAGGTAATCGTTACATTGAAGTAGAAGTCAATATATTTATAATTTGATGATCAAAATGAAAATCTTACTATGTTACTCATTTTTCTTAATAAAATATTCTATATAACAATGAGATTCGCATTATTTGTTCAATAATCCGTTATAATTTAAAAAATTCAGTGGGTAAAATAAAAAGATCACAATTGCAGTTTACCTGAATAGAGTCAAGAGAAGGATTTTATGCATATTGAAAAGTAATAAAGTTCGAATGACCATGATTAATAAATGGTATAAACAGGAAATATTTCTACAATTAAAACTTTCCCCAAAGCGTAATTTAGGAGAAATGAATAATTTGTTACTTTTTATCTATTTAACTATTGTTTGTTCAGTAATAAGTATTTAAAAGCCCTGATTAAGTAGGATTTAGTTTGATACACTGCGTATTTGTTTAAGGAAGCATGATAAGAAGGGACCTTTTTCTTCAAAATATATTAAAAACTTCTACGAACATCCATGCCAGCATTCTATCCTGCGAACACCTATACTGGTCAGAAGCATCTTTTCGACATTTCTACAGTCGTTAGGTCTAAATATTAAAACTAAATTTTAATAATATGAACCTGGGGAATTAAGGTGTACCCAGATGGAATTTGCTGTTCCAGTTAATCTTCAGTAAAAAATGTTGAAATAAATACTGTATTCATTTGCAAACAGCCTGAGATTTCAAACAGACAAAAATGACATATGTTGTATTGTGATGAAGCGGTCTTTGTTTCACAACACGAGGTCTAATGAGACCTGGACATACTGCTTAAAGCTGTTTCTGAACAGATTCGAACTTTTAATTCAATGTGGGATTCGAACCCACGTACAACATGATAAATTTTTATGTATGGCCAATGTAGGTAAGACAATGTTCTGTAAATAATGATATATATGTTAATTGTATGTTAATATTTGTTGTATATTATACGTATTTATGTAACATGTGTTGATGTATGTTAATGTTTTTATAAGAATGTTTATGGTAGATTTAGATCTTCCTAGCCACTTTCTTCTGTTCTACTATAAACTCCTTTTAGGGGCTGGTAGTGAACTATCTATCACTTTTCTTCTTTGGAGACCTCCGGATGATAGCACACAGGTATCGGTTCTAAGCTACAATACACAAATTACCTGCTATCCATAATCAAGAGTGCAGATTTCCAAGCTCTTGCTTTCTTTTTGAAATAAAATAACTTTTATTATATTAATAAGATGAAAGAAATTAATTCTAAATTTAATAATGATGATAATAGCTAATAATTAAATTTAATATTGATGGCATTTATTTTCTGGAATTAAATATACATACGTAAATAGTCATATCTATTCGATAGGCACTGGGTTTTTCAAATAATGTCTAAAGATATATTGATTATAAATATCAGTAGAGCTACTAAAAAATATATAGATATATTTCCTAATAATAGAGATAGGTAAACTTTGAAAGACTGCGTTAATGGGTTTCATCGCTTTTGTCTGCTGAAGCATTCACGTGCATAATGGTGCATAGTTTGTTTAGAAATTAACAATGCATTTGTAAATGCATGCATTATTTATACGATTTTGAATAAGAGAAAATGTAAAGAATAGTCTTAATAAGCGAACTATTCATACTAAAGAGTAAAGAATAACATTATCCCTAATATATCCGTTGTTTATTGAGGTATTATAAGAGCTCAGAGGAAGATTATCTGAGAAGCCATTATACGAACAAAATTAGAAAGAAAACATAATGAAGGCCTTAAAATAATGCTGAATATAAAGAGACAATGACCACAAACAAAGGTATATTATATTTTATAGAAAAGCTTTAATTTATGGTTAACAATTTTACATTTTGTTCTACTAATTTCACTGTAGAGAAAGGTATATAAAAATTACTGATACATGAAAAAACTATAAATTTAAGGTTAAATAGCAAATAAATATAAGTAAAAGGAAATTTTTCCTCTGTGAGCATTTTTTACTTAGAACCTAACTATTAAACATGTATATATATATATATATATATATATATATATATATATATATATATATATATATATATATATATATATATATATATATATATATATATATATATATATATATATATATATATATATATATATATATATATATATATATATATATATATATATATATATATATATATATATATATATGTATATATATATGTATATATATATGTATATATATATATATATATGTATATATATATATATGTATATATATATATGTATATATATATATATATATATATATATATATATATATATATATATATATATATATATATATATATATATATATATATATATATATATATATATATATATATATATATATAATGCAAAAATTTAATACTTAAATCTTAAACTAAAATTACTAATTCCTGTATTAAAAAACTACCAAATGCACGATTTCGTCATCTTCTTAGTAGCGTCTGGACGTTAACCTCTTTTGTCTTAGAAAAATCTCCATTATGTTGGCGAAATTAACTAGCCAACCTACTTTGCTGATTAGACACATTCCTTTTCTCATGCATGTTGAGTTTCCAAAATTATAAAAGGCCGCGTGACCATTTTTTGTTGGATTTTACTGTTGGACGTTGCTAAATAAAGATTCTGATAAATATCTTTTGATAAATCTTATTCTTTTTTGGCGACGACTACACCACTTTGACCACGTTACATCCCTGAAGCATGGCATACTTCGTTATGTCTCACATATATATAAGTAAATATATATATATATATATATATATATATATATATATATATATATAATATTTATCCTAAAAATTAACCAACGTAATTATGCCCATCTTAAAGTAATATTCGGTTTTTATTCTATCTTTACTGTCATACCTTTGTAGAAACCTTTGCAAATGACTTTATTTTCGTCGTTGATTTCTTCCGGTTTTTTTAAGTAACTATAAATAGATTCTGAAGCTTAAACTACGTCATCTGTGTTACCCACGTGACACGTGTAAATAAACTCTAATTGGTTGGTATAGACAAATATTTAACCACAATATACAGGTTTTGAAACAGTCGTTCGTGACAGTATTTACTTTGAATATCTTTAAGTGATCAAAACATTCCATTACCTTTTATTTCCAATAGAAATTTCTAATAGTTCAGAAGTTCTTCCGATAGGTCTATAGAATTATAGATTATAGAAAGTAAGAATTTATAGAATGTATATTACTGTATAATGATATGATATTATAGTATGTAATTTTTGAAAAACATTTTTCTAATCCTTAGGTGACTTGCGGGGTCTAGATTTGAATTTTTAGTTCCGTGTTTGACCTTTATTTCTAAGAAATTTACTAGAATAAAATTATAAATAATTTAGATTAATTTCAAATGGTAAAAATATCACTATTAATTCATTACTAAATTTCTCTCTTTTTTAAAATCTGATATACATTTTTGAATGTTAATTTGATAAATAATGGCATTTATAAATATAATGTTGTGATTATATGTAGAAGATGAGAAAGATACTCTAGATCTTTAAATGAACTTATTAATTATTAATTGTTTGTGTCTTCGTTAAATTCAGAAAATAATTGTCGCATTATTAACAGTTACTTTTTAGAAATACCTGTAATAAATAATAGAATATTTTTAATTGACGTAAAAAAAGAAATTCTTTAGTTTTCTTTGTTATTCTTATCTTACATTAAAGCATTATTTATTTTAGACGGAATCCACAAAAGAAGTTGTTGTATTATTACATTAATATCGTTTTGTATCATACGTATTAACTAAAATAAATATTTCATGCAATAAAATACAAAAACAATTTTATTTAATAGATACATTCAATATTAATGGCCCTTAAAAATATCCTTGAATTATATTAGTTATATAAACTATTAATATAAAGTTTAAATACGAATTGATCATAAAATACAAATTTTAGATCTGAAATATTTTCATCTAAATCATAAATTTTGTAGAATTTTTGTTCATAATAATATATAATTGTTTTTATTTTACTTTATTTGTCATTCACCTTAATTAACATAAGCAAATAATATATAGTATCTATTTAAAATTTATTCCTTAATTTTTACATAAAGATATTTTTATGCAGCAATTACAATTGATATATTAGTAGACGTTAAATATATTTAAAAGGTATTTAGTCGTCTAAACACTACGTGCGTGATTTTCTCCCCACCCGATGATGTCTTCAAACAAATATGCATTCGTTATGATGTTAGAAATAGATCCAAAAATTCTATTACAATTATTATTACCTTTTAATTGAAAGGTTTGTTATATGGATCTAAATCATCAGATAACAAGTACACAGCCGATATAAGACACCAACGTCTTGGGAGAAAATTACGTGTGTAACGCTTAGAGGGTTAATAATATTTAAAAGAAGAGATTTTAGTTCTTAAAGATAGCATAATTATAATAATCTATTGCATGTTATTATTTAAAAAAACTTCATGTAGATTATTGTATCCATTTTAAGACATCTGAATGCATTTTTATTTATAATAGAAATTGTCAAAATATTGTAATGTAAGTATATATATATATATATATATATATATATATACATACATATATACATACATGTATACATATATATATATACATATATATATACATATATATACATATATATACATATATATACATATATATACATATATATATATACATACATATATATATAGATATATACATATATGTATATATACATACATATATATATACATATATATACATATATATATATATATATATATATATATATATATATACATATATATACATATATATACATATATATACATATATATATATATATATATATATATATATATATATATATATATATATATATATATATATATATATATATATATATATATATATATATATATATATATATATTATATATATATATACATATAAATCATTTTACAAACATTTAAAATTTTAAAACTATATCAAAAATATTATTTTATAGCTTAATTAGTATATTTTATAACCAAAACCTGTAAATATTAACATATATTTACATTATTTACTTCATATATATTAACATATATTTATTAGATATTTAATATTATCAGTATAATGTTCTTCAAAAATGAATCATTAATTAAATGGCGCTATTTAAAAAGCTATTTTTGTTTATACATTACATAAAAGGCTTGTATTCTCAACAATAATATAAATAACTGGCATATATCCCGTCATATGACGGGATCAGTAAAATTCTTAATTTTCCAGAATTGTAAAGTACCCTATGAGGCAGATAAAAAACTGGTTTGTTTTTTTGGCTCAAAATTATCTGGTACCCGCTAAAAAGTTTGTTTATCTTCGTACTCCTCTAAAGTCTCCCGATACTGTGAATAGAGTTAAGAATCATGTTGAATTCATTTAATCAAATCGTGTGGTTATATATGAAAAACAAACACACAAACTTCTTTATTTTCAAAGATATATAACTTAAACGCTAGATTTTTATTAACCCTTGTAATAGACTCCAGACTTTTATGAAAAGAATTTATTGTTAATACCGGTGATAAAATTTTCATCTCAACAAAAAATAATGAATGATTAAATTTAAAATTATCACATATGTATCAAATCTCTTATTTAAGTCAAATGTAAAGAAAACTATGTACCTAATATCTAAGTTTATTGATTTAAACGTATGAAAATAATGTAGATGGTATTTAAATAATTTAAAATAAGAAATGATGGTTAAAGGAATGACGTCATGATGCTAGAAAAAAATGTTATTTTTACCTATTTATTATGTGATAAATTTAATCGCCTGCTTTTAACTGGGAAAAATAGTGCTTGAAATAACGGCATTAAACGCTCGAAAAGGGGGGAAAGGGGTGGATTTCGAAAGTTTTATAAACGACAGTATTTTTCGCTGTGATATGAAACATATTTATACCAATTTCGTTTAAAATTGTATCTATAGTTTAGGAGAAGATAAACTTTACTCGCTTTGAATTTTGCTAACCCTAACTTATCAAGAATCCAATATGGTTGCTGCTATTCATTCCAGGTTCAACCGCTTCAAAAATTCGAGGACAGACGGACAGACAACTTAGGTTATTATTATATAGAGGATTATCAAGCGATAGAATAGCTGCTATAACTCATTTTTAATTTAATAATTTGAGATACATATTAAGCTGTTTAGCAATACTACACTTTTCTGTGGATTTAGAACTAGTGTCATTTAGAGAATTAAAAAAATGACGTAAAAATAAATTTTTCATTAATTAGAATTCTTTATCCCATTAAAGCCTAGAGTTTCTTTTTTAGGATAGAAAAAAATCAGAAATTTTCCATTTTCCTGAAAGATTTTTGACTTTTTGAAGGTTTTTGAGAACTATACAAACCTCCTCTCTCATGTAATTTCATTTTAATTGTTTTATTTATATTTTGTCACTCTCTATCAACTTTCTGTAAAATTTCAAGCCATATTTTTTTATTTTTTCAAGTGAATTCTTAACAAATACGACACACTCTGACCAATGAAGTAGAAACTTGTGACTGTTTCTAGAAACGCTCTCTAGCTTTGGATGTATTTTAAAAATGTTTATGACTCCGGCAATACGTCATCAGAATGCTATTATAAGTAAGATATGTAGCTTCATTTCAATACAAACTCAGTAGTTGGAGATAAACGATGGATGTTCCCCCATTTAGAAAAATATCTTTATTGAGTCCTGTTTAACACGAAGTAACATTCTGCAGATGGCAGACCTCACTATGTTAAGAAAACCATTTATAAGATGTTCAACAGTTCAACATAAGCCACAATCCTCATCCGAAATACACAACTGTGGTTTAAATATTATTTATCAAGACCGTATTTTTTCGAGTATGTTTATAGTAAATACACAGATATACAACAATTGGGCATACTAGCAGATCAAAGGTATTCTGTAATGTTACTTTTTACTCCTCACGGCAGGGACAGTTTTTGCCAATAATACAATTATAGATCAAATAAACATTGATTCAAACAGATTTTCTAGGATACTGATCAAAGAGAAACTATTCATAGATGTCTAAAAAAACATTTATGGCAGTAATTTCTTCTCTCACCAAATTTACAAGATCTTAAGGCCTTCATTAGTGAATGCAAATAGTATTATCTTGATATATACGTACTCCAGAAGATTATTGCAAGGGATTCCTCTCGAAGACTGTGTAAAAAGAGATGCAATGAAACATTAATACAAGGTCAGTAATTTATTGACTAATGAGCATAAAATTGAGAAAAACATCAGTTTACAGTACTAGTTTTACACCTTATAAAAATCTAGATCACCTAATAAACTAGTTTTATACTTTATAAATATCTTATCCTGAAGTTATTAAGTTTTAATGATATATGATGTTGAATATAGCTGTAATAAGAACAAGTTATAATATTCAAAATTGATTAAATGTCATCACTGTCTGGAGTTCATTATAAATGAAATTTCAGATATAATCAGTATCTGTTCAGCAGAAATTATTCAAACGTTAGTGGGTTAAAAGATTGTATAGATTACTGAAAATATCAACTTTATCAATACCAAATATAGAATAATTAAGTTCTCAATACTTCTCTCGGCAATTAAAGGTGTTTATCCCTTAACCGAGCAATGAATTTACATAAATATTGAGATATTTTATATTTATAACAGATGGGGGAAAACGTTTAATCATCTACAAAACTCTAAAATCCGATATCGATATCTCTTTTGATAGAGAGAGAAAGAGAGAAGGAAGTAAGAGAATTGACTAAAACATATTTATTGCGAGGAATTTGCTTATTTCTACATCTACATGTATTCCTGTAAATCCCCCATATTCCGATGAAATTGGCAATTCCTTTAGTAGGGAGAAAACTTTTGGCATTAAAATTGATGGCTACGGAGTTGATGACATTATAAAGTATAGGGAAGCACTCGGAACGCCGATTTCAATAATTCATCACTTAATGAATAGTTCTCGAAAATATTACTAAGTTGCAATGAGGCAGAATAATGTGGTTTGTTCCCGTAAGCAGGGATATATATGTAACGAGTATAAATGATTCATATATTTTAACTCTCACTATTTAAACGCCTAATGTTACATGCATAGTTTTAAATTGCCTTATAGGGTAGTTATGCAATAAAACACTGTAAACACACACGAACTTTTCGCATCACTCTTAGTGTAAACATAAAACATGCTGTGAATAATCTGTGTTAACAATTATGTTGCATTAATTTCAAACATATTGAGAGATCCTTTTTATGTTGATGACACAGAGTTATAAGCCAGGGGTTAATCATAGAATTAAGTCTTCCTCTATTATCATTTAATAGTATAATGTAGTAACTTTTGTTCTTAAAATACCCATTATTAATATTCAAGTATAGAAGCATATCAAGCTTAAATATTATTTGGAAATAACGATATAATTTTCTGCTTCATCCCCAAAATCCTTTTTTAGTTGGGTACTGGAACTAGTTATCTAGAAAAATCTATCCGAATATCCCCAGACATCTAGACCTAATCTATTTACCTGGAACTTATTATCTCCCTTACTTTTTCTTATTTATAAACTGTAAGCAATTATTTGTACTTCGATATACAAGTATTAGTTATTAATTTAGGACGGAAATAAAATTGTTATTTATAATATTTCAGATATATGTGATCATTTTGGATATCTATGGGGTTCGTTGTATTTCCGTTTTTAAGGAAAGGTAAATGCAATATGGGTTTAAAAATAAATAATTCATGAAAGTTTCTTTTTGTACTGTCATAAAATAGAAACCTATGGGTTAAAAAGGTTTGCTCTACATTTCTTTCTTTATTTAATATATAATACATGTATCTCTTGTTTTTAATTATTTCTGCTCAAACACTCTTCTTTTTTAATATTATCCTTATTATTATTATTTTAATTATATGAGTGCGTGATCGTATGTGATAATGTTTTACGTAATATAATGCATTTTATTTAAAAATTACAGTATAAAATTCTTATTCCCTTTCAGAAATCAGCCGAACGATGGCTGATTGGTTAGGGTGTTGGCCTTCGGAACCGTAGTTCGTGGGTTCGAATCTCGCTATGATATGGATATTCGTAGCCGTTCGGAATCGGCTTCAAGTAGTAGGTCCCGGTCTCATTAGCTCTCGTGTTGCAAAAAGTAGACCATAGTGCTCCCAAACCAAACCAAACCCTTTTAGAAATCGATTACTTATCAGCTGCTAGTTTTATCTGGGCAAAACATTAAAATAGTCAGTACTACGTAAGCTTCTAGTAAACAAAATATAATATTCTACTATTGCAGAAAAATCAGATAGTGAAGAATTAAATTGATATAACACTCACTGTTCTTTTATTTTCGTTTCATTTATTTGTTTCTTGTAATCTACAATTTCTGCACAAAAGTTCAATTTTTAAATTCTTTTAAAAATGATTTGCATTTTTTTACCAATATAAAAAATTTGTCTTTATAAAATCAGTCATTAAAGAGCTAAAATTTAAAAAGGCGTAAAATATAAATAAGTACTAATTTTATGGATTTGATATCACATTCAGTGAAAATCCTAAAATGATTAGGTAGAAATTTTCAAATTTGTGAAGGAAGGCTATTTAAAACTTATTTTACATCTTTAATGATAAGTTATGAGTCACTGTGTTTTATGATGCTTCTGGTGGTTCTTTCTATTCATGCAGCATGAAATACTACTAGTTAAAAAAAAGTATATTTGATTTAATCGATGGGTTTAAAAAAAATCTAGTGATTCAGATTTAATTCATATCCTGACTTTCATGAGTTTTCAAGTTGATATAAATTCAAACCAGCTTAGAATTAAAAAGTTTTTCTTTCATAATATTGATATTTTCTCTTCGGTGAATATGTAGACTGTTCATTACAAAAAATATTAATATTTGAATGAGCTATTTTTATGCATATTAACCTTTTCAAAGGGGCTCTCTGTAAGTGTGTAGTTGCTTTGAAATAAGACTACAAATAATTATTCCCCCCTCCAATACATACTTATATAATGTACTCTACTCTCCAACGTTAAGCTGGTCAAAGAAATGTTTACCCACTCTAAGCAGTCAAAATTGCCCCAATTCCTCACAATAACTAAGTCGAAGGTAGGATATATGCTTCGAGACCTCTCTGGAAAGGTTAATTAAAAATTCTTGTCACCATTTTGTTATATTATTTCACATATATTTAAGGTAGTTAAAAATAGAAAAAAATTATAAATAATTACTATAACTTTTTTATCTCCCACAGATTGTTCTTCTAATAACACATTTCCTTGCGCTTATATATTTTCGGAAAAAATCAGGAATAATGTTTTTAACTATATGTAATTGCCTTTCACCCTTCCATTAGAATATAAGAAATGAACGTTCTTAAAATTACTCACTTTATTTTGATTATTGTTCTCGATATCCCAAAATGAAGAAAATTTTTCGAACAAAAGCACTTATAACATAAGATGATTGAAAATAATTCTAATCAATATTTAAACATATGTCTGGTAATGACTTATTCCATCTGGTCTTTATGACATTGAAATGTGTGTAGTAAGAGTAAATGGTCATAATTCTCACTTTTCATGGGCCTCGTATTGTACCTATACTTCTCAATCGCCATTTTGCAAAGTGTATAACTTCAATAAATTATTCAGAAACGTTATTGTTGACCGAATTCGTGTGCACTACTAAAACTCCATGTGCGTTGTTATGGAAAAATACATGAATTCGTTCATATGACTGCCATACCATTTCGTTTTCACTAGTAAAGATTGTTTTGTAAAATTTTCCTTTTAATTAGTTTGGAATAGATTTTCCTGCATTAATGTCTGTTGTATCTCTCAGTTCTTGTAAAGCAACAAATTATAGGAAAACAATATTTGTACTTGTGGAATTATTATTATTGATTCAATAATTACGAATTTATTACATGCTAGTTCCAAAAATAGAAAACATTAAATATATTTGTGCAACGTAATTTTCTAATCAGCAAATTAAAAATGTACCATTATTAAAAAGACATATATTAATTCAATATTAGCTTTTTTCATTAAAAAACTTAATACGACACATCTATCCGAAATTACTCATAAAAGATTTTGTGTTAGACTAAATATTTATATTTTATTTGAAGAAATATATTTCTAAATATTGAAAACTATTAAATGCATTATATAAAATTTATTTTTTATAAAATAATTTAATAAGGTCCATGTGGCAATATCTTGTCTATAACTTTATATCTATCACATAAAGTGGGGTAATAATGAGTGATTAACCCCTTAACGGACAATGGTTTAGCAGTGAGACCACATGTTACTTTCTTATCTTTTTTTAAAGACATATGATCTTTACGATTTTCTATGGTTTTGACACTCCAAACTATAAATAGATAGCTATATACTCAAAAATTCAATGCACTACACTTAATTTTAGATTTCTGATTGAAATATAGGAGTTTAAACTTTCTTTCCATCGAAACATCAGAAATTTGATTTTATCCCATACGATCCAAAATAGCACTTATAAATTGTTTAGACATTTATTAATTATATAATTTTAATGATAATTATTTTTAGCTTTTACCATTATAATTCTACAAGAGAGTATAATTTTTATGCTGTTCATGTTAATAAATTCAACCACTTCCCAAATCTTCGCTCTCCTAAATTATATAAATTTTATTTCATATATTTCAAATTTATAAGGTTCATAGATAACATTTATAACATAATTCCTGTAAATTTTAAAGAATTTGTACTAGTGAGCTTTAAAGGGTTAATCTACATAAATGCTAGTTCACAAATGATTCCTTCTATCAAACTTTGCCTTAATACCTTCATTTAAAGTTTATTGTATTAATATGGCAAGACTAGCTGTTAATGATGAAATTCAAAAGAATGTTGTTCTAAAGATGGTTCTTACATTTCAATTAATACTCAGTGTTCCTTACATGGCAATGCGTATAATAAATAACTATGCATAAATCTGTTAAACAGTGTTTAAATTCCAAACTCCTTCCATTTCTATCATGTGGTGCATACACTGCATACATTTACCAATTAAAGTAATAATGGTCTTTAATTAGCATTTCACTTTGTCTTAAAGACTAAGACGTTAGTTATTTATGGGATATTGTACTGTCCTTCAAAATATGACGTTATTAAAAACAAAGTCAAAAACTTAAGATAAAAACTTTAAATTATTTAAAAACATATTTTCCTCTACAAAATTTTTACAATTAGCACTTTTAAGTATACAACTGACATATTAAAATTTTTAAAGCAAATTTGTTTGATCTAAGTTTCCTTTTATAGTTTTCAAGGAATTACTAAAGGAGAAGTTAGATAGAAATGATCATAGGTCGTTTCAATCAATAATAAAATTTTAAAAAAACTGTAAGACGTTTAAAATCCTTGTTAGTACCAATATTCTAATAAAACTATATTAATAATAACTAAAAAAGCGTTTTTTCGCGATATATATTTCTAAAATCTGTGACAAAAGTATTATATTTAGAATGAAATTTTGCACACCTGAAAGAAAAAAGTACATTTCAAAAACAATATAAAAGGATAACTATTATCTAATTCCACTTTAATAAATAATGGCTTATATCAAGCTTTAAACTAATAAACTTTAATAAGGTCTATTTAAGCGTAATATTCAGCAGATAATATCTTCTATTTATAAATATGTATATATCTATATAAGCTTAATATTATAACAGAATTATGGCTATTTTGTGTAGTGACAAAATAGCTATAATTCTTTTATTATGATAATATGAAACAAAATCTAGAAATATATAAAAATTACTCAAATACTTTGTATAAGGGTTTTATATAAAATTAAGTCCGAGTTGTATAAGTTTGGTTTCGAGTACTAAGGTCTACGTTTTTACCACACAAATAATAAAAAGATGCGCCGATGGTTTAAAGAAGATTCTGATTGGCTACAAACGTCGCTGCCAGCAGTGAGATTGGAAACAGAGAACTAGTGTCCGGAAAAGTGTATTATTTTTCAGTCGTTAAGATAAAATGCAAACCAATCGATTAAAGTTTGAATACGTAAATAATTCATTTTATGAAATATTGAAATAAGACTGTTTTGCTGTCATCTGCAGTGAACCTGCGGCATATAAAACATATCTCACAACATTTTGGGCAATTTGATTTAAATTTTCAATATATTTTATATTGAGATTTTAGTTAAATACCACATGAGATTTCTTATATTGACAATAAACCTTGTGCTAGTGTCTAAAGAGCAGATTTATATTCATATACACATACATATACTGTAATTTATATGTGTGTAGATAATATCTGAACATTAAGATGATGGCAATCTAAATGGAAAATTCCGAGAAAGGAAGTTATAAATGGATACAGATAATTATTGAAGAAAATATGGGATAATGTTTTCTCTCTCTAGTAGAAACTACTTTGAATATTTTGTCATTCAGACCATAAACCATGTAGCATAAGTTGAATTATTATTGAAACTCAACAAAATAGTTTTACTTAATAATCAGATTGTTTTTTTGTACTTTTAATATTGACTTTACTTTAAACTATTTCATTCTAAGGAGACAGATTAGATCATAAACATTAAATACTTTTCTTGATTAGATTCTTACCACATTTAATTTTCAGTAAAGATTGACAATGTAACTATCCAAAGTATAATATATCTTATGTAAAAAGTATTTTGAAATAATATATAGCTTTGTTACTTTTTTAAACATACACACACACGTACAGACACACATGTGTACATATTGGAACTTTTTAGATTGCTCATTGTGAAGATTTTCGAAGGGAAATAGATGGTTTTAACAGATTTCATGGTAAGGTTTCTACTTTACCTGTAGGAATGGAATTCATAATTCATATTTATTTAGAAGTTTCAGAAAAGAAGCTGTGTTTCAAAGGACTATTAGACAAAAGGGATGATTGTTGAAAATTATTGCTCCTGGAAAGTACAATTTTAGAGGTATTAGTAAAATATTTATAAAACTAAATAGAAGTTATACTTGTCTGAATATATTACCAAGATTAGCATTCTTGCATAACATGTATACACTTTATAGATTTTTTTTGTTTTCACAAAATTAAAAAAAATGATGCCCACAGACGCACACACACACACACGTATATATATATATATATATATATATATATATATATATATATATATATATATATATATATATACGCACACACATTTTTATTTATATATATACAAATATTTATACACATACATATTTATATACACGTATATATATATGTGTGTTTGTGTATTTAAGATGGGCGAGATTCATCATAAAAGAACAAGACATTTTATTTCTTTTGACTATTCATCAATCAATACAGCAGGCAAAGCTTAGAGAACATTGTGCATATACACTTTTTAAATAGGGATTTCTCAGGCAAAAATACTACGAATAATCCCTAAGCACATTCGATCTTGTGATAAAAAATACCCCTATCTAAAGAGAATGCGTTTACTATTGGTTAAAGAAGTACAAGCGAATGCTGGATTAAGTCTATAACCAGTTTGGAGGGAATAATGAGAATTGCCGCGCAAACACCAATAATGTAATTTATGAACTCAAGTTATTAAATTCATCATCATCGGCAGCATTGTGATCCTGGGCCTTCCTTAGAAGCTTTTCTCAATCTGCCCTTCTCTCAGCAATTGATCTCCAATACAGTTAGATCATGCAAGAAACATCTCCCTAGAATAGTCAAGAAAGTTCTCTAGAGTTTGTAAAATAATAAATAACATTAATTTAAATGAAAATTCCAGTGTTTGGATAAAATGTACCGACGGAGGATACAAATGCAGTCTGGCACTCTACCAACCAATATACGGTGAACGGTAGGAATTCTTATTTATGAGGGTAATTCTTTATATCTGTATCTATATATATTAAAATATTATTTATTCTGTAGAATAACAATACCAAGACTTCACACTTTATCAACTCTGAAATATTCCACTATTTTCATAAAACCCTTCTTTAAAATTAAATAAAACTCTGATTGAATTAAGGAACCTTTCAATCCTTGACAGAAATGGAGCGACGTGTCTGCTGTAATTCTGAATATTTTTCAAGAGACGTGTGACATTTAATTTTTAACAATAGTTTGCGTTTTCAATTCAATGAGCGAGTTTCGCGTACTGACATTTTTACTTATGACTGGAAAGTCAGTTTTATAGTTGAAAAGATTGCGGATAAAATTAGAACTGTAAAGGTATTAACATATCTCTAAATTCGGCAGGTCTCGATGGCTTTACAAATTTAATTTTTTTTTTTTGGAAATATTGCATAAAGTAATTTTTACCTATTTATACTTTTCTGTTTAGCTTTCAAATCCGTTGTAATATTCAAGAATTTGCAGAAAATTTTAGTGCTTTAGTAGCTTTAAAATATAATTTAATTTTAAGAGTGTCATGGATTTAAAATGTTTAAAATTGTAAAAATATATTAAGGATGTATTTTCATTAATTAACTTGTGGTTATTTAAAAATCACATTCAAATTATTTTAAGAGCTACATTTGGAAATATAGAAGATATGTATAACTTACGAATTGCTTAACTTTATCTCAAAAGTATAATTTTTCCACTTTTCGTAAGAATAGAAGTAACTAAGGAAACAAATTTGAATCTTTCCATATTTAAATATGAATTTTATCTATAGACTAAATAAGTATAACAAAGTTTTACTACAGTTTTAATTTTTTTAAACTTGAAATTTCATTAAGATTTTTTTTTAATTTTGAGTTTTAAATAATTTTAAAAGTAACTGAGATCGCCTTTCAAATATTTATAAATTATTCAATAAGTTACACATTTCCGATAATCTTTATTTGCAATAGAAGTTTAATAGTGAATTCGAAGTTTTATTATTTTAGGAATAAAAAATGAACTTGGAAAAATGTCCCTGGAAATGACACTTTTTTTAGGCATATAATAAGTAATAATAATAATAATATATATATATATATATATATATATATATATATATATATATATATATATATATATATATATATATATATATATATATATATATATATATATATATATATATATATATATATATATATATATATATAATACTAAGGTCATTTATTTTACCACAATACGAATTCTGGAAAAGGTGTGATGGGTTAAATATCATTTTTACATGCAGCAACATTACAGAAATTAAACATTGTTGATAATTAATCATTGTTGATTTTCATTTTGTTTTGCCAATATTTGCATATATATATATATATATATATATATATATATATATATATATATATATATATATATATATATATATATATATATATATATATATATATATATATATATATATATAAGTGTGTGTGTGTTTGCATGTCTCTAAAATATATCAGTAAATATGCTAATTGATATAAAATATATTAAAACTTCATATTTTTCTTTCACTATAATTTAAATTATTTTCTGATCTATATTATTTTAATGTGAATAATTAAATATTTATCTATGCTTTAAGATTTTAAACTTTTTGTACATAGTTTTTGGAATAAATAAATTTTATTATATATTCTCTTTTGTAACAATTATTTGTTTTATATAGATTATTGTTTATGGAATACCGACTTATCTGTAATATAAATGTTTTCTTTTTTTGTTAAAATGGTAGTCTGATTCTTGTCGAATTTCTATTTTGGTTATTAAAAAACTTTTGTTTAATAAACTGAAATTTACTATTCTTCAGACGGGAACGATATTTGTGGCTGCACAATTTTTTTAATTCTAATTTGGAGACCCAAATTCTCCAATTGCATTTGGAAACATATTATCCATTCTTATCCTGTTTTTCTATTTTGAATTTTTGTGTCCAGAAATCTTAACTAAGGTACATTCCGTACTGTGCTTTTAGTTATCCTTATTTCTTGGAATATATATATATATATATATATATATATATATATATATATATAGATATATATATATATATATATATATATATATATATATATTTTTTATTTGAAAAGTTTCCTTCATTTCTGAAATTTTGAACATTAATGCAAAAGCGTAAAATACCGTTATTTAACCATAATTTAGGTATTTTAAATTGGAAAATCAATGCGAAATAAAATAGCAAAATAAGCATTTCACTTTGTCAGTGGAGTTCTGGTTCGTTCCAAGCTTTATCGGAGAAAATTAAAGTTTGGTACACCAGATAATTTCTTCAAGAATCTATTATCTTTTCAAAATTATTTAGCATTCAGGAATCAAATGTTCTATTAATTGGTTATATTAACTATTGGTTCTGTAATTGTTCTATAAACAGAATGGTTTCTTTGGTGTATATTACAAAGTGATTGACCTAAAATAAATTTTATGATATATTTAATGCACTAAACAAATGCCTCAAATCGGTATTATTAGCTAATAAATGACAATCGATATTTTTTCTGTAACTAATATACCATTTGCTGCTGTAATATCAACTATTCTCAGGATGGTTCTGTTTCCTGGGGATACGGCTTAGGAAAATGAACAGTAACTCCAAATTCAAGTACTTTTAGAATTTTTTAGTGCTGAAATATAATTGTAATACATTTATACAAATAGCTATAAAGAAATAGTTTACAATAGTTATATCAAATATATCAAGTTTTGTTTTATTACATCAAATTATATTTCACATATCTAGAGACATAAAACTTATTGTCTCTTTAATACTTTAAAATTTATTACTTTTATTCTTATAGAAGCTTTTTTAACATTAAAAATATTAAGTTGCTTTTTTTTCAAATTTTTTGTTTATTTATGGATGCAAATGTTTAGTAAAAACTATTAATTTTCTAAATTTTTTATTTTTGTTGTGTTTATTTGTTATTAAAATAAAATCCAACTATATCGGAAAATCTATATGTCTATATAAATAATCCATACATCTTTATAGGCCACTATAGAAGTGTTTAATAAACATAAAAAACGAAAAGCAAATATATTCATAAACGATATAGAGGTAAGCATGAAAAACTTTTAAACATATAAACTTGAGAACTTCTTAACCTATTTTTCATGTTACTTCTTGACCTATTTTTTTTCTGTTAAAGACGAGAAAATTGCATGCATGGAACTGTGTGTAATGTGTTTTACAGGAATACAAGTTTTACATATCTTATGATTACCTTGAAACATTCTAATTTAATATTTTAATTATAAATGGTGTTGTTTGTCCATTAAACGATAAAAATATATTTATTGCATTTATGACTTTCAAATTCTGATGCTATGCTACAGTTGGTTATGGTTGGTATGGTTGCGTTTATTCCGTAAACTACGAGCATATAGGGAGTGTGTTAAGACTATAGCCCAGTCACATGGGAAATTGCAACTATTTTTACTACTTTGAAAATGCATATATTTTACAGTATAAGCGTTTTTATGTAATTAGTAGGATTATTTATGTCTTTGTGAAAGCTAGTTTCGGTGTGTAAGTGTTTCATTCAAAGTGAAAATTTCATTTGACCGAGGATGATAATTTAGAATTTTAAAAAGGAAAGTATATTCAGATTTTTTTAACAAATTCTGTTTTTGTTAGCAAGAATCCAATGAAATTATCTTCCGAAAAAATATATAGATTCATACGATGAAAAACAATATGAATTTTCTTATATGAACACCATACAGTGTTGCAGCATACAGGCAAAACCTGCAGATTTCATTGGAAATTTGGACTTCGTGAGTTACATAATGAATACCAAATGTATCGACCTTGCATTAACATATCCTTTAGTAATGTGCTTGTAGTTTTAATATTAAAATCAACAATGGACTTCTGATGTAAAGTCTGAATCTTACTTTCTGATCAAAAGTAATAGTAATTTGTAATCAAAAGTTGATTTGATTTTGATATAAAATAATGCAGCTTCCATGCAATTTTAATTTTTTTTTAATATTTTTAATGTCAGAAATGTAATGAAACGCATAGATTTATAAAAAGTGTTATAAACATTTCATCTGGAATTTTTTTTTTTGTAAAATATACTTTTAGCAGGTGTTTATTCCGAATTCGATTTACGTCGCATAGTGAACCCACTTTGGCACTGGTACCATTGCTTGATCATTCAGTACTCTATAGAATGTCCTGGCTGTCTTTCGTAAAGAATTTTAAAAATTTAAATTAATTATTTAAACAGAGTTAACTCTCTTCAATAATTTTTAACTTCTACAGCGAACAAAAAATGAAGATGAATTTGTATTTATATATGTATTTGCATTTATGATGTATCCCAATCCAAATGATATATTAAATATTCGCTAAATTCTACTTCGAAATGTATTGTAATCGAAAAACTAACTGTTGATAGTAAATTTTTCTTCCATCAAAAACCCACGTACCCATTGCCATTAAATATTACGTAATACATGAGTTCATATAACAGTCATTCTTTTATGTATAGTATGTTTATAAATTATAACGGTATTTAAATCCATAAAGTATTAGCATATATGACTTAACATTGATAACTGAAGTATACTTATCGACATTAAAGCAGTACATTACATATAACACCGACTGGAATAAAAATAATTTACAACGTTCTCTGATACATATAAATTAAGATTACTGATACATGTATAAGAATTAGTATTAACATTAATACCTTCTACTGGATGAATCCACATCTGACTCAAGGCTATAGAAAATTATACCCCCTAAATATATATATATATATATATATATATATATATATATATATATATATATATATTATATATATATATATATATATATATATATATATATATATGGTTGATCCTCTTAAAAAATGAATATAAGTTTTTTAAAAATACATTTTACAAAAGGCAAATGGACTAAACTTAGTCAGTCTGCCTACTCATTCACTTTCCTTTTCATGTTTACGATGGCTATTAATCAACCACTGTTTTGCCCATCCATTTTAAATGACAGCAACAATCTAATTGATATGACAGTCTAGGTGATATGACTCATGTGAGCAAAACATTTCTTTCTAAATCACATAAAATATTTCGGAATATGTTAATATTTATACTATGTATAAATTTAACTATATCTCAGTGCATACTTTACTAACCTTCAGTAAAGAAAGTAATATCTTGAAACTTAAACTATTCCATGTAAAATTGATACTAATATTTCAGTCTGTTATAAACAATATCTAGATGACAAAATGTTGCAACAGGATTTTGAGAATTGATAGATATTTACAGAAATAAATGTTCAAAGATGTTTAGCGATATGTTTGCATTCTGTTTCATATGGTGTAAAATTAAAATTTTACTTTATAAATAATTCTTAAAATATATATTTGCTATGAATAACTTCATGGTCTTTTTAGTAGCAAGTATTAGATATTTATTCAGAAATAAATTAATGTAATAAATATTTTAGCAATGCATTTCTTCCCATTTTGGTGTTATACATTTAAAAATCGAAATTTTATTTTATAAAAAAATCTTTCAGAGTATTCGTATAAGAACACAAACTCAACAGTGAAATTTCTTACCCCTATAATAACTGAAATATATAGAAATTTAATCAGAAATATTTAGTGTATTTCTTCTTATTTTGTTTCCATAGGGTGCAAAAATTTAAAATAAGTATTTATAATATTTAAAAAAATAATTTTTTGTGTTAAAAAAATTCAAACTATATAGTAAACTTTAATAACAATATGCCAGTAATTCACAGATTTTTATTCAGGCATAAACTTTCATATGAAATACTTGATACATTACTTCCTATTTTGTTTCCACGGGGTTAAAAATTAAAAAAAAAACAATTTTCAGATGCGAATAATTTTGTGCCTTAAATTCCAGTGAAGTTGACACAATGTGATGGGGGTTATCACTAGAACGGTTGAATTGAGGGGAGAGGAAACTATTCATCTCCATCTTTTAAACTGAATGTTGAAAAGCTAACAAGGATTTCCGTTTACGGATTAAAAAGTCCTTTTGAAACTGAATAAGAAAAAGAAATCTAGTACAAAACAGCACACAATATTCGAGAATATGTCTTAAACATTATGAATGAATAACATCTACTATGCGGAATTCTGTTACTATTGGGAGCGAGAACACCATCTAAGGGAATTCAAAGAACTGAAATTTGCTTGAATGTTTTCACAAAAATTCCTTCTATCAGAGCTAAAATACGAACGTCTTTTCCACAAATTGAGTTTTAAAGGCTTTTTTTTATTAGTTTATATCTTGTTTGTGAATGTGTTAGAAAGAACATCTATACTTTTCTGAGATAAAATATTTGATATTTAAAATTGAATGCTGAAATTTAAAGGTAGAGTAACATATGCTTTAATGTTATATTCTTCTGCTTCTTTTTATCATCTATTTTAGATAAAGATTAAAATAATAAATAATTAGATACTATTATTTTATCCTTTATGAAACAATTATTGAGGAATATCACACCTTGTAAAGAGTATTTGGGTATGCTGAAAATTTGAAGTATTTTGGTTTGAAGGTTTCTATTTGAGTAGTTAGGTAAGCTGAAACATATCTTTTGATACTCTGTTTTTAAATACTTAAAAATTATACAAAAATATATAATACACTTAAAACCTGTTTAGCACTTAAATAGTTATAGCTCGATGTGATAATTATAATAAAATATTTAGAACGATTAAGTCCTTAACAGTAAGTCAGACACGTACTGAAACTTGCTGATAGGGGCGAGCTGTATCTGACAGATTAACTTTGTTTTATATGATTTCTATTGATTTTCACTACTTTAAATATATTTTTTTAGATCCAGACTCTCCCTAGACCAGTTTTCTTCCTTATTTTTTATATATTAAATATTCACTTTGTTACATACTGTATAAAATATTGATTAATGAAACCATATTGATAGGATTAATACAGTTGAGAATACAAAAAAAATAAGAGTTTTGTACAAAATAATTAACAAAATAAAAAAGGGACATAAAAACGTAAATAAAAGGTTAGACACTAATGAGTGCTAAATATTATTTCAAATTTTAGATGGATATTACTAACCCATTATTAAGATATATTTCAAGTTAAAATATGAATTGCATTTTATACAGGAATATTGTGTCAATCTGTATTTTTTTATTTGCTTGATATTTAGCAAAACTTTTAATTATCGTATTGGAGTTCGTTAGATATTTTTTCTTCAGTAATTTGCCTTTAGCCTAGAAATTTTATTTGAAAATTCTTATCTAAATTCATTTTCGTCAAACGCTCATAATGTTTTGATTTACTATTTCCTGAGTAAGAAAATTTATAGGAAATATCATTACTGTCCCAGAGCTTTGGGAAATAACGCTATCAGGTGCATTTATATCAGCGATAAATATTTTTAAATAATTTTTCAAATAGGAAATATTTCTATCATTTACTGATAGTTATTGTATTCCAGAGGAGTAAGTGACTAAATGGGCATGTGTTGATAATTTCAAGGTTATAAATAGAAAACAGACAAACTGATATGTGTGTATCTGGCAGTCTAACGAGCTTGAGGCAGTTTTCATGGCTAGTGGCTAGTGTTTCATTGCTAAAGACAAGTAAATAACATTTTAAAGAACATATATATATATATATATATATATATATATATATATATATATATATATATATATATATTGAATTAGATTAAGCATACAGTTGTAAAATTAATTTTAATTTCATTTAAAATTTAATATATTATTTACAGAGAATAATGATAAAATTTTTCAGTAGAGTAAAGAAAGCATTCTAATTTTTAAAAAAATAGGTTTTATAAAGAAATATCAATAAAATAAATTTTTCAATAAAACAGATTTGAATGTTGTGGGTTGTTGGCAGACGGCTGTTTGTGAGCTTTATTCACATAACACAGTTATCTTGACAAACAAAATTAGTATTAGACCTTTGAGGGTATGAGCTTGACTAAGAAAAAAAAATTGTGATACATTTTCAACTAATGTATTTTATTCTACAGTCAAATACTATAACCTATAGTACAAAAAAATAATGTATGTTTAAGAAGAAGAAACCTGATTTAAATTTACACGTAAATAAAATTCCGTAGCTATCATAAATTATCAAGAATGAAGACAATATTTTTTCATAAACAAGTAATTGACTCAAACTGATCCGAGTAGATACGATGCTTTAGTGGCAAGTAAAAAAAGCGGGGAATGACGACCAAACCAATCAAAGAGTATTTACGAGTTAAGGAAGCTGTTAAAAATATAAAAGTCATATCATGCTTAAAGAATATTACAAGTATATTTCTTAAACTTAAATGCCAAACTATTACATTTAATAAATTGACAATTTATGTTGAGTTATAAAGAAACGTAATCTGCTTGAATGTTTATTAAGGTATAACATTGATCATTTAAGAAGAAAATCGATACACAGCTATTATAAATCTTCTCCCAGTTCCTTTTCATAAAAACATAATCAGAAAACCACTAACACAAACGTGTTTGTTCAGTTACAATGTAAATTTTATTAAAATTTCTTAGATTCTACAATGGTGAAATCTTTAGTGAGGAAATTTACACGGCTAAAAAAAGGGTACAATACCCTTTTACCAATGTTTGGATTCACAGAGAAAGAAACCGACTGAGTAAAGAAACGGTGACTGCGCATGTAAGAAAAAATTTCACTAATTACTAACCTCAAACAGAAAAATTGTTTTGAAATAAACAACAACATATTTTCCATTAAAGGAAATTAATTGCTTCCGTTCACTTGCAGATTATTTTCTTTTCACTAGCGGATTGTTATTTTTTTTTGCATGTTTTAGAAGAAAGAAATTCAGAAAAATTATTTGCGACACATGCCGTAAAGATTAAAAGTTAAAAATTATAAATTGTCTGAA
Organism: Pardosa pseudoannulata; assembly: GCA_032207245.1. NCBI lineage: Eukaryota > Metazoa > Arthropoda > Arachnida > Araneae > Lycosidae > Pardosa > Pardosa pseudoannulata. Next base: position 197,709,028 of record CM063505.1, read on the forward strand.
TTTATTAAGTCATTTTGAAATTTTTTTTATCACATATATATGAGACTTTAAATTGTACTGTTTGTTATTATTTTTTGTAACTAAAGTAGAACATGAAGTTTATCTCAACAGTTTAAGCAATTATTTTTTTCAACAGTTCAAACAATGCTTTTTTAAAGTACATTTCTGGTACGAATCAAATATAGTATTGTAATCTAAAACAATCAGGTTTTAATACAAATCCTATAAAAATTTATATAATGAATGTTAACGCTACAGAGTGTCAGATCGTTGTAATTAGGCAACACTAGTATTTTGAGAAAAAAAACTTGCTTTTATACTGTAAACGGAAGGAGCAAGTGATATTTATGTACACATATCGTGCAACCAAAATTTAAAAAAAAAATGTGCATAATGTTAGCAAGCTTACAAGAAAAGCATGATGTGCTTACATGGGCTTCACTCCAGTTTAGGTTGCACCCGAAATTCGATTTTATATCTTTTTTTTTTCATTGCCAGGTATGCGAGTTTCTCATGTTAACCTAAGAGTTTTCTGACTACAGTTGTATAAAACATTATTTATTGTATACTTTTAAAAATATTTCAATACATATACTTTATTTTTTTATTGCATTTACATTGGTTTTATAAAGAAAGTATCCATACTTTCTGTTAAACTTCAATATGATTTAGAATTTTTTTTAATTGTTCTCCTTACGTTTGAAAATTTCAAAATAGTGTTTAGATTTTATCTATACTGTGTGTTTGACTAATTTATTTCGTATAGTTTAGGATTTTTATTGCGCTTTACTATTTCACTTTAATTTTTCCTTAAAAACCCCCAGTCTCCCATTTTAATACCTTAAAAATTTTTCCCTTCTTCAAAATATCTTAATGAAAGGAGTGTCCATAACTTACAGTTCTTTTAAATACATTTCCTAGACCTTTCTGTCCAATAAATGTAAATTTTCTGTGAAACGAACACATGTTCCAGCTGTCACCGGTAAATGGCTCGGCTTTACTTCTGATCTTAACAATTAAGTCTCTTGTCCCTTGGGAAAATTCTATCTGTTTTTGCTCTTGGGAACACTTCTGTTCAAGTAAAGTGATTTATGTCTTTCTCTTGTCGGTCGTTGACTAGTAAAAATGTAATTTTCTAGCGGCTCTTAAATAATATTTCGTTTAGACTTGGACTTGTGTACCGTTCTCTTCAATGTGGCCAGACTGTATCTTACTGAATTACTTCAAAGCTGATTAGGCTTCTCCTTGCCCAGTAAACCGGGCAAAAATAATAGGGGCAAATGTGCCCCACAGATTTATAATTCCGGGATTACCTATATATATATATATATATATATATATATATATATATATATATATATATATATATATATATATATATATATATATATATATATATATATATATATATATATATATATATATATTAGTAGCATTGATAGAAGTTTCAAATTAGCGACACTGAGCAAACTAGTATTCAAAATAATCCATTAACACTAGTTTTTTTATCTCTATTTAACTAAAACATTTTTGTATTTGACTATCTGACTGAAATACTGACATGACAGTCAAGTTGAGTAATATCCCACAGGGACCGCAGATTTCCCTTTCTGTTAATTATGATCTTGTGAGACATACTTTGATACACTAATCTGACATTACATTGTGTTCCCACACTAAGTTATCTTCTCAATAATCTCGCTACTAATGAAGGGGAACGATTAATCACCTCCGGGGTAATTAATGACAGTGTTGCTTATGAAGGAGAGCTAAATCCAAATGATTAGTAAATAAAAGAATCACAAAATTTGTTGATGCTCAGTTTTTGAATTATAAAATTAATTACTCCTCATATCTAGGCAAATATTCAGATTTAGTCTAATTGATTAATATTTTAACTAATGATAACCTCGTTGCAATATATGCAAAAAACAAAAACTGTTCAGAAATATATAATATCAGGGTTAGAAGTTTAGAATTGTTTGATTCCTCAAAAAATGAATCTAAAATATTTACTACTACTTTTAATTACTTATCCTCCCTTAAACTTTCTTGTAAGCCATAATATTAAAGAAAATTGAAACGAGAATAGCTGAAAAGGAAAATTGAACTTTTAATTTCTAGAAATTTTAAAGATTAACTTTTACAGTTACTTATACTTTATTATTTATACTTTATTAAATATGTCTGTCAGTTTAACACATATTTAGTTAAATGAAGCTATAAGAATGGTATAATTGTCAGTATTCAAAAGGTTGATCATTCATTATATTTATTGGGAATGTAAGACTTTATATTATAAAATGAGTAAACTTGAGCTAAAATGCATAACCTAATATCACCATTAACGTGTAAGTGAACCGTCGAACAGTTACAATAGTAAGCAAAACTGTTTGGTTTGTTTCGGAGCACTACAATCTACACTTTTTCAAAACGAGGGTTAATGTAACCAGGACCTACTGCTTAAAGTGCGATTCCGAATTACTACAAACATCAATGGTATCCCCATAATTCGTCTTAAAATGAATCAGCATTTAAAGTCATTAATAGGTAATATAATTATCAATAGTAACAATTTTACTTTATGTTATGTTTTCTTTTCTCACGGTTTGTCTAATTAAATATTATATTTCCCTCTTATATACAGTTAATTTATACGAAGGAATTAAAATAATTAATTTAAAGATTCCCTGCTTTTAATTTTTAACCCCTTGCCTGTTTACACCATACGGGGCGGGTTACCGTACCTTTTATGATTTGCCCATTACGGCGTACGGGCAATCTGATTTCTTTATCATTCTCACTGTTTTGACCGTATCTTTTGTATTTTTAATGTCAACTTACTCGTATAGATGTCCACAAGATATTGGTTTTTGAAATGTATTCCGTTTGATTTAAAACCGCGGACATTATGATAGGTTTTGGATTGCTCGAGATTTTATCTTTGTGTTTTTTGCTTGACTTTGGCTTTAGTATATAGGTGACTGACCGAGAGAGACTTTTTAGAGGTAATTCCACATACAGACAAAACACTAAGACCTACAAAACAGTTTTATGTGTATTCATTGAAGAAAAATGACAGTGGCAAAATAGTTAGAAATTAGACTAGGTATTTTTGTGAGACCATGACGTTGGACTATACCTCTTGCCCTCTTTCAAATTTTATCGCATTAAATCTGTTCTTTGAAAATAATATTTAAGTAAATGTACATGTATTATTTACATTCGAAAATAATTTTGTAATAATTGTAATTGAAAAAAATTGTTTTTTTTTATATGCACAAATGTAAACTTAACTTCCCTGTCTGATGTACATGAGAGAGAAATGACAACTTCCAGGGTAAACATTATTTATTTCCTCTAAAAAAGTTGTTATATATGCTTAAAATATTTCGAAATATTAATTTAAATAACCCTGAAAAATTAAACTAAAATATGAAATGAAAAACTGTGGCATAATTTTTATCAGAAGTAGTGAAAAAAATGAAACTGTCAAGGGGTTAATGGAATGTTTTACTTAAAGAATTATCTCTTTGCGCCTAAAAGCGTAAAAGGTTTCATACAAAATTATTGTATCTTACCTAATAGTCCTATTGATTATATAGGTTAGAAAATTCTAAACTTTTACTCTTTAAATATTTCTAAAATCGTAATGCAAAAAATTCTGGTCATTTTAAAGTTCTTAAAAATCTCCATATAATTAGTCAAATACTTCTTATTTTAACTAAGATAATATTTAATTTTTATTTTGTCAAATATATCTTTTTAAAAGTATTAATATCTCCCAACAAAAAGAAGACTAAGTTGTTTATTTTTTTGGTTGTAATAATACAGTTATACAATGTATTATAATTTTCTAAATGCATGCTACTTACACGCGCTTTTTAAAAGCTTGTCAAATCTTATAAGTTAGAAATCCCTTAGATCACTTGACGGTTCAAACAGTGCTTCTGTCTAGAGAATCAATTTGCTTATCCCCCAAAGGTATGCTAATGTACTCAGAATAATCTGACGCTGCTTTGACAGTCCAAGTTTATAGCATTACATTTTAAAGGTAGATTGGTTATGATAGTCTAAAATTATTTTCCGTTAAGAGATAATTGAACATAAAAATGTTATTTTTTTCAGTAAATGTTAATCGAAATAGCGATCTCGTTGACACTAACGGAAAAATAAATCACATCATATAAAAGAAAATATTGTATATGAAGAAAAATGCTTCTAAATAATTTATATCAGTAGTAAAAAATTGTGTTTAAAGAACTGATATAATAATTACTGATTCAATTCCTCTTTTTTTGTGTCGCAACTTTTGGTTGTTGACATATACATTCCATTACGAAGACTATGGTTCAAATGATGTAAACATTCCTGTTATAATTTCAAATTTTTTAAAAGAATTCTATAATTTATTTATATATCCAAAATTGTAATTCTAATACAATACTCGGTTCCGTATAGTTGTAATTAATGTTTCCACTTAGGTTGAAGAATTTTAAATTCTCACTTTTATGTGAACAACATTCACTGAAATGTTTAATTTACTAAGTTTTCCTTAAGTTGAAACAGTTTCAGAATCTATTTTTCTTGCATTGAGTTGTCTTTTAATAGGTAAATAAATGGAGATAATTATTAGGTTACTTCCTGGTAAAACTTTCTAGTTTTTCCCTAAAAGTTCCTTTTACGGCACTATATTTTTCAATTATAAGAGATATGTTCTTTTATAATAAAAAGTTGATATATTCGAAAAAGTGCAGCAAAAAAATTGACGACTGATGTAAGTTGGAAATTTGGTCGCACAATCGTTGCTTCCCTAGATACATTATACCAAGGATCAAACCGGAAGTTGTTCGGACAGCGAACCTAATCTCATGTGGACTCTTGTCTATACTGAACTTTCCAGAGTCAGTAGAGATTCCGGTATTGGATCATGAATCCACCAAGCTCAAATAATGCCACATCTATTCAAATTTCTTGTAATAGTAAATCAGAGTTGTCGTCAATCATTCATCACCTATTTTCACTAATAGAATCGCCGTCATTGCAATCTTTCCAAAGTGATGTAAAGGGAAACACATCGATTTCCCACAATTTAGGCTAGACATCTGAGAATGCTTTATACTTATTTAAACGAATTATAGAATTGTATTAATGGATGCTTTACAATTTTTAGTTGATATATTTTGTAATTTCTCTTAGTTTCAGAGTTCAAATTGCGGTACATAAACAATTTATGTACCGCAATAGTCACAAAACTAATTTTTTTCAATTTCAAATTTTTTAATTTGAGCATTTATCTTATTTACAAACATTCGTAGCGAAAGGTATATGTCTACGTACAATTTTTGAGGTATATAATTTTTCTATGGATTTGAATAGACTAGCTGAATGTATATATACACATTTAGTACTCAAAAAATTAGATAACACTTATTTTACTTTAAATCAGTTGAACAGTGACAAGCTTAATTTTAAAAAGAAAAAATTACGTATAAAGGTCAATATTAGTCAGATGAAAAATGCGATTTTAAAAGATGTTATGGTTAGCGGTATAACAATTCATATCAGCATCTACAAAACGACGTTAGAGCAATTCAGGTGTTTAGTAGCAGTTAAGAAAATAAATCTCAACCGATAAGAACATTTGTGATCAATAAAATCTGATATTGAAGCAAATAAGGGGGGATTTTCGCGTGACATCTTAAGCATTAAAATGTTGCCAATGCAACATGTTGTATTGGAATTTAATGCTGGTGTATAACAAATGTTATCTCAAGACGGATGTACAAGCTATAGGTGACCATAAAGAGTGCATTTGAAACCATAGAAAAAAACCGGTTGTACACCTAGTAAAAACAAAATTCATCTTTCGAGTAATGCAAGAATGTAGAATATTCGCAAAATGTCTTATCCCTGATCTATCCTGCAAATGCCAGAATCCGAATATGGCACTAAAAGCATGAATTAATGGATCCCTACAGCCAACTGCAATTGTACAAAATGACAGCGATGGAATTATAGTTTGAGTGATATTTTCTTGGGATACACTGGTTTCCTTGAAATTTGTGCACACAACTGCGAATATTAACTGCAAAACGTCATCACACCAAATACAATTTCTTCATCTTTCTATATTCTGTTAGAAAGATAGACACTTTCAGCAGTCACCGAGAAATTGGTCTCAAATTAGTAAATTAGTTTTAGGAACGTCAATGAGAGTTCGACCTGTGTCTCAGACCTACTGCATGAGTGTGTGCGTGTGAGTTAGTAAAATAATACTAAAGTACACGGCAAATAATTTTATCTATTAACACTTTCGATAATTGTTGCCACTTTTTATTAATTTCCAATACCTTAGGATTAAAACTAGCCTTTTATTTCACTGGACATATCAGTGCCTCTCATATATTACAACATCTGTTCCAAATTTTAATTTAACTCTTAGTCCACGATTGTAGCACAATCAAGAAAAAAGACGAAAACTGGTGACGAGTAAGCTTATAATGAGTTAAATTGGGGATGCAAAAATATTACAATTTTTCTTGGGGGAGATCCTTAATGTCACGGCATAAAAATGCTGCTTAAAGATTGCTTGCATGTTATTATTTTCGTATTTCAGTCATATATGTATATATTTATATATTCTGTGTGCGTGTGTATTAGAGGGAGATTGTTAGAATGGAAAAGAAGAAAAGAAAGAGAGCATAAATTTTCACTTAATATATTTAATAAAAACGACTTTTTACAACATTTTAGCACTGATTCAGACCTTGGCATTTTATCCTTAAACATTGTTCATTATTAATTAAATACCAAGTTTTAAATTTTATTGTAAAGGTAAAAAATAATAAAATACATTATCATAATATTTTAAGTTACCGTACAAAAATTAAAATTACTTATTTACATATAGTGCGTGGTTAATTGTTTTGGAATCCTGCGACAGTTAACACTACATAAGTAAAGTTATAAGATGGATAGTTAAAACTATAGGAAAATTATTTTGAGTTTAAAATTGGAATTATAAAATAAATAGGAAGCAAAATTTCTAAAATCAATCTATTTCTACGAAAATTATTAAATATTCATTATTATCAGAAAGATTTGTAAATGCCTTCCATTAAAGAAAAATTATGTTAGCTATTGTATCATTCAAAATTAAACTATCTAAAAAATGTGACACTATTACTTACATTGCATATATTTCAGCCAACAATTCTTATTATTTAATTAAACAATAATTTTGATAGAAATCCCAATGTCACTCATTAGCTGATGTTTCCTCGGGATAAAATCCTCATTTGTGACACTAAGAAATAACTGTTAATGTATACACTTAATACATACCAATTAAAATTTTGACATGTGGCTATTTAGTCCATTATTAGTCACTATCCTTATGGGAGAATTTTTAGATTCTGTCTCATTAGGAATTAGAAACACTAATTGTGTTTGACAAAAAAGTTAAGTCAGCTTAATAAAATTGACTTCTTTAATAATGGTAAGCTGCAAAAAATGACCAGAATCTTATTCAGCTTATATTTAAATAAATAATGCCACATGAGGCAGTTATAATTGTTTTCTTAATTTCATCATTAGGGTAATTATTTAAGGAAGGATTAGGTATATTTCCAATGAGTACATGGGGATTTTTTTTTTTTACTTTTTTCACTTTTAGGCGAGTAGAATATCATTATCTTTATTGAAATAAATAATTATATTTTTGCCATTTAGTTTTTACGCCCTATTTAGTTAGGGATTAAATGATTAAGAAAATACAAAATATATTTATACATGTTCATTTTCTTTTTCATTTTATACAGTAAAAAACTTTTAGATTAGTATTAAATTTAGATTATTTTAGTGATGATAATCATAGTGTTGATATATTTAATAAAAATACAGTAAAGGGATGACAAATACTTTTTTTTGTTCTATAACTTTAAAACCTTAAATGAGCATTGCAAGCATGGCCGTTCTTTAATGGCAAGCTTGTAATAGATTTCAATACTTTATGAAAGGACTGAACTACAACAACAACGAAAATTTTTTAATAATCTATATAGATGTACAACGTAAAATGACAATATTTCAAATGACTCAATTTCTGTTTAAGGAATACACTTGATACAAAACTTTCATACTTTGATGGAAATAAATAATTGTAAAATATGATAGATTATATGTAAACGATTATAGGAAAAACAAATATAGTTCACAATTTATATATTTTTTATTTACAAGCTAAAAAACGAAAAAAAATCTAAAGGATTAATAAATGTCTAAGTTTGATTTAGCAAATAAAGTCTCGAATGATAATTATGCATAAATGTTTCAACTAGGAAGAAATACTGTATTTATTCAATTAAACTGACAGTAAGAGAGTATCCCCACTAACCGACAAGACAACAGTAAATCGTAAATGATTGTCAATGTATGACATCATGGCAAGAAAAATTCTGTAAAATGACTTACTCATCTTTCTACCAACCAGTTTGAGGACAATTTTTTCATTATCGAATGACGAGCATGTATCACAAAAGTAAACAATCCCTTTATAATTGTTTCGTTATCGAGTTAAATTGAATCCCATAAGAACTAGTTACGCATTCTAGTCATATTAATAATACCACCATCTACTTTTAATATCAACGAAAGTAAGTATTTTAAAAAGACATGTGTCATCAGCAAATTTGGTGTATATATAGTGTCATTCGGAAAGCATTTTATTTCTTGCAGTCATACAGAAACGGAACGATTTATCCGACATCCAATAGAGTAGGATCATTGGCTTTTTGGACGACAGATAAAATATTTCTGAAATTGATTAGTTCTAAGTTAATTTAGTAAATTGTTCGTGGGCCACCGTGTAAAAGTATACCTTGCAGAATGGTATGTAAAATGGAGCTATCCGAAATGTGCGACGTGAAAAATGTGTTGTACTATGGAACAGTGATGTCAGAGGTGAACGAAGTCTGTAGATATGCTATCGGACGAACAGGCGTGGAGCCTATTAACAACTGACCTCCCAGATAAACCAGTGGAATACCAAAAGTGTCTTTACAACGACGGGTTAATGAAAGTTGCTGCGAATGTGGCTCCACAACACATGCCTGGTTAATGCACATAAGCTGACTGCAGTAACGATAGGCAACGAAGGCTGGAATTTGCACTCCAGTACCGACACTAGTCTTCCACTGGGTGGAGACAGTGGCTCTTCCTGGTGTACCACGTTTTATGCTCCACAGGACAGATGCATGTACGTTGACTGCTGTTCATCGGCGATGAACGATAGAATTTGGATGCCAGTACCGCAACTGGACTTCCACAGTGTGCAGACAGGTGACTTTTTTCCGGTGAATTACTTTTTTTGTTCTATTGGGCAGATGCATGCATGCGTATAAGGCGTGAAACATCTAAAAATACTTTGTTCATACCTTGGATCCTCACCCGCGTAAGTTAGCGTAGCTGTTCATCGTACTGGAGTCGGCATGGTTCATCATGCTTCAGGGACATATTTGAGACATATTTGAGAGACGGGCAGGACTCTATCCCTGCCCGTCTCTCAACAGATTTTGACAGTGGTCACATTAACATAATTGGACTGTGTATTAGATAAGCATACTATGGTGTTTTTTTACTTCAGCTTCTAAAATATCATTTTACAATGTTACAGGGATTATATATTTGATTGTAAACTCGCATAAACTTGTTGAAAAATATATTTAAAAAGGGTTATTAATTGCGGAATAATTTCTCAAATTTCATAACTTTATGAAGAAATCCTACTAGAGAAAATGTGATACTTCGTTACTTTGCTTAATAAAGGTTGAGATAGTTTTTTTTTTTTTTTTGAGGTAAAACAGGCAATTGTTTGCTACATATAGGAATACAAGAATCTACTAAACCTACTTTCAAATGGCAAATATTTTTCATACATGCAATAAGAATGTACCCTAAATATTTAAATGCGAAAAAAAAAGAAAAAGTCGTATGTAGAAGTTGCTCAGAGAGTAAGGTATTAAAAAACAACTTTCTTTAGATGCATGCGGATGTGTTATTGTAATAAAATATGAATGTTTCTCCACAATACAAAAATATACATTCTGACCCATTTAAATATTTATAAATGTAATTCAATTCAAAGCATTATTTTAAACGCAAAAATAATAGAACTCCATGATATGTGCAACATCTAACGTATAAAAACATATGTGTAGTGGGGAGATTCCCTGGTAGAAGGAAGGAAATACTAACAAAACAAAAAGAATAACTCTCTGAATTAAGTACCTTTTATAAATTTAAATTCTCATTATGTTAAGGATTTACTTTAATTGCATTGTATAGTATGTAATCGTGTGTGTGTGTGTGCGTCACCATTTTTAAATTAAAAAATGTTTTTTTAGTTGATCTAAAAAATGTATAACATGAATAAAACGCAATTACTTTTAGAGACTTATAACTTTCATAGCTTTAGTTTCTCAATTGATTTAGTTTGGAAAAGAATTTCCTCGTGGGACACTTAAAATCAAATAAATTAACGGATATTAATAGTTCGAAATACAATTATTGATAACTTTTTATATTTTAATTTTTAGTTTAAAAAAACAATTATGTTACTTTAATTTTAGTAAAATTAGTAAAATACCTTAATTAATACTGTTGTATCTTATAAAACCAACCTTTTATAGAAAATTCAGAAAGGATTATCTTATACACATTTTATTTTTAATTTAAAAGAGGATTATAAATTTGTAGCGATTAACTTGGTGATTTAAAAATCTCAAAGATGGTATTGTTTTAAAATAATTCTTGAATAGTTTTGATCTTATTTTTTAAATTTTATTTTGCTTCATTTCATTTTTATTTTTATTCTAAATATAAATAAATTACGTATTTGTGCAGAAATTTATCTAATTATAACTAAATTAAAAACTTTTAAAACGTTTTATTATTCTATTACAATATTTATTATTCTTAAAATGAAGGTCAAGTATACTCATTTTCTCTGTAACTGATTTTCAAAATCTAATAAAATTATAATAATTTAATAAATATTTAGTTAAAATTCTGAAAATCAACCTGCTAGGCTTTATTTTTATATAAAGCGTTCAAATGTTATTCCTGTAGGTAGAAAAAAATATGATTGTTGTTGTTGTTTTTACTGATCCATACTTGACATAACTAAGATCAAACCAACTCCACAAATCGAAAACCTGCTAGAAATCCAAAAACAATAAAGGTTTGGAAAACAACTCGTCCAATTTAAAACCAATACAAATCAAAATATGCTGAGGCGAAGACAGGGCAGACTTACATTTAATGCAAGTTTTAAAAACTTTCTGGCCCTGCTCAAAGAAATGTACCTCAAGTACCCACTGGCTTGCTAGACAAGTCTGCTGGTTTCAGTTAGCCTTGAAAAGAAAAGAACCACCAGGGCTCTTCCTAGAATACCAATGATTATCCGGATATTTCCACATGTCCCTATTCAATTTCATTTGCTCCGAGGAAAACCTCACTGAATGTGTAACACATATCTGGATGAGGAGTAACAAGACCAGCATCTTTCGACAGAATATCAACCATCTCGTTGTCAGAATTTCCGAAGTGAGCCATTGAAGATTATTATTATTATATATGATTATTACTTGTCTTATATAAAGAGCTATTAAATGCTTTCATGTTAAGGGCGTTCCTGCAACGCATAATCCAATTTGAACCTCGACGAAGCAGGCATGTAAATATTATGGTATTAGAGTATTTCTGGAATCGCTGATCAGTTAACACAACGTATGCGGGTATATTTCGCAGCGGAATTGTACCGCGAGCAGACATTTAACTCGTAAATTTAGTTATTCAGTTAAATCTCAACAGATCGAAAATTATTTAATATTTTAACCATTATTTATATTGAGATATATTAACAAATATATAAAAAAGAAATATGTAAATAACAACCATAAGATTTTTTTAAACAAAAAATATATTTTTTAGTGGATAAATTTATAATAATATCGTAAATATGGAAAATCAGATAGAAATAGTAGTATAATTTTTCGAATTATGTTATATATAAACATTTTTTCATTATAAAAAATGAAATGAGTAATCATAAAACTAATAATGTAAAAACTAGTTTTTATTTGTCTAATTTTTTCCAGACTCTATGTAGCAGACAAGAGCATTCGGCTTCGTTTTCCTCTATATATTGCTATTTTTGTACCCACAAACAAACCATGTTGTTACCCTAACCCATACTAGTACGTGACCCGCACTTAAGTATCATTTGTCAAAAAACGTACTATTACGTGTCCCGCGCTCAAGTATCAATCGTCAGAAAATGTACTAGTACATGTACCGCATACAATGTGTTAAAAATCGTGACATTACTAGCAAACGCATTCAAACAGAACCCACATGATTTCAATCATTTTCGGACAAACTCTGTAGTTATTCATCAGAGAATGAAGAATCACTGTAGGAAACCGTAGTAGAGGATTTGTATTAAAGTAGTATTAATATAAAGCCAGTCGGGATTTGACTTCCATCCTATCTGGAAAGACTATTCAAATTCATTACAGACAATTAGAAGAGGTCATTTGAGGATGCAATTATTAAAGAAATCCGAATATCTTTACAGTTATGATATTTTACCTTACAATTTCCACAAGTCTTCAGTCTCTAAAAATATATTTGAAGGGTTCAAGAAATGTTCGTAGATATGCAGTATACAGTTATCCTCATCCTCAGTCATCAGAAGGATGATGAAGCAACAGGAGGAATCATTAAATGTCATTTTGGAAACTTTTTGACTCCCTTTAATTCACATACCAGGAAATAGAAAAGCACATATGCAGCAAACAATAAACAAATAATGAATGCAAGTCATTGACATAACTGTAAAAATGTTAAAGCATATTTTTTATGAAACTACATTATATTACATAAAATATGTTTATGTAATACTTAATACAATTATTGAAGTATTATAATATCCCAACATAATAACTTAATTCATTTTGCACCCGAATCTCTCATCGAAATAAAATGGATTTCTTTAGATTTTCAGTTGTGACAAACATTTATGTCACATCTAATAATTTAACAGCGAAAGCCTTCAAATCGCAATTTACATTAAAGATACATAAATTTAAATATATTTTTTTTTCTTTTTCTATTATTCAGTTAAAAGTGTATCTCAGAAAACCATTAATCAATAAATTTGTAGGAGAAAGTAAAACAATTTGCGTTGAATTGCATATCTTTAAAAGTATTAAAAATAATTTTTAATGTATCATACCGAAAACTAGAGAAGATTAATGTCTTTTCCAATAACGTAACAAATATTTTCCAGCATTAACTCCGATGTCTTTTGAAAATAAATCAAAGGATATAACTCTACAATCGGAAATGATATCAGGCATATTAATTAGCCCTGCAATAAAATCTGAGATAAATTAACTCAAATAACTTATATTTTTAATGACGCACTATTTAATCTTTTTTTTTAGGTGGGGAGCTTTAAAATCATAAATTATGTAATCATATTTAATGCGCTAAACATTTGTTATTAGTTTAAACTAATCCCCGTATGTCAATTATTACTCCTTTATTCAAGATAAACATTATATATATTTTTTCAAGTTTTCCCCGTTGTTAGCAATTAAGCCTTCAAAGTATTTTACTATGTTTATTTGTTTATTTCAAAACTGTTCAGGGATCTTCAACAGCGTTTATGTGTCTAATAATTAGAAGAACTAATTCCTAAATAAATCATGTAGTGGGTAGAAGTTTTCTGGAACAAGTCAGAGAATTGAGAGGTTAGAGGAGAGAAAAGTAAAATTAATACCGGTTGTAGAAAAGATAATTAGATTAGCTTAATATTTTATCTTTAATGTTTTGAATTTATTTTGCATATAGAATCTTGACACTATTTAACAATTAGAATATTGTGTTAACATATAATAACAAAAAGTGTGAATTTTTTCCACCATTCATTGAATAGAGTTTTAATGACTCTGAAAGTGCAATTAAGCGAGAATAATTTCAAGTGCATGTAAGATTGTGTAAGATTTCTGAAAAAATTAAAATCGTATAATATATTACAAAGAATAGATATACGAATCGATAATATTTCATGATTTACTGCTAATCAACTTGTAAAAATAATGTTACGTTGGCCTAGTGTTTGAGAAAGAAGAAATTAATACTCATTAATAAACACATGGACCAGTATACCTTGATTAAATGAATTTATAGAATTAAATAAATGCCTAAGGGCTAAATTTGTAATCAACTTATCATTTTGTAGATATCGAAGATTGTTCTCGAGTCGGCGCCGGCGCTAAAAAACAATATGGCGATGGTATTTTCCAGAGGGTCTATCCCGCAAGCCGCGGATGCCAGCAGCGTTCACCTTCTACTCTCCTCTGGTCACAACCTTGTCCTCAAAATAAAAATAAAAATTTAAAAAAAATCAGATTGCCTCGTGGACAAAAAAAACAGGGTCTACCCCAGAACGGCGGGAGGTCAGAAAATTCCCAAACCAACGACCCTTCTATTGGTTGGGAGAAAGTTTCTTTCTAGTTCAAACAGGTTCTGTTCTGGTATATCTTTGACGATGACTCCCGGAAAGAGGTAAAAAAAAAGCTTAACCCAATGTAACTTATTGTTACATCTCTATAATGAAAATGACAAATGCTGTTTAACAACTAAATTATAATAATATTGTTTCTTTCCTTCTTATCCATTGTGACACAGCTATGAAAAATAATTAAAACCAATTTATTCTCCAGTAATCTTGTTAAAAACAGAACATAACTTTTCATTGGATAGTATACACTATACTCCATTCATTTATTGTAGAAACTAAATTCCTCACATAATTGTTGATAATTTATAAATTTCAAGCATACCTAAAACCATTTTTACTATCTAGATTGCAAGTATAGAATTATGCATAATAAAGCAAGATTGGGATTTAGGAAAATTATATCATTATAATTAAAAATTTCTGTCAGGATTTAAATAATCATTGAAGTAAAGTAATAGAATAAATGATATTGAAGTAAATAATTTACATATCATCGATCAGTAACATTAGAATGCCTCCAATTCCTTTTATTTATATTTTTGTGTTACTGGAATTATTAGATTATATATTTAACTGAATGAAATAATGATTAGCAAACTCGAATAAATTAGTGACAAATTATTCCAATGCAGTAATATATATATATATATATATATATATATATATATATATATATATATATATATATATATATATACATATATATATATATATATATATACATATATATAATATATGTCACGTTCTGAGTGATCAAGGCATGGAACACATATTAGTCAGTTTATAAAAACTACTTTATTGTAACCCTTCTGTCCATGGTTACGCCATTCACATAACCTTTGTTCACATTTTGGGACGACAAGCGTGGAGGATGTTACCAGTCCGATTTCCCACTCAGAAGTTTATTTTTGTCATGGCTTACCTAAAAAAATCTTGTCTACTTTCGCTAACGCGAAAGTAGACAAGATTTCCAATTGTGTTAGTAAGACAGAATTGATGATTAAACTTTCATATAAAATATTTTACCTTAGTGGAATATATATTTACGCTTTAATATTTACATGCCTCATACAATTGACTAGTATATTCTAATCATGCTATGTATGCTTTAAATATTCAAAATATAAAAATATTAAATTATTTATTAGTACATGGAGTGGTGACTTTAATCGTAGGTGAAATTAACACTCATGACTAATTGAATATAGATGAAGTTGAAGCAAGATATATGAAGTGAGCCAAGATATGTGATGAATAACTAAGACTTCATAGAAACTGAGAAGCACATGCACGAACGATCAGCTTTGAGTAAGCACACGGCTCTTGAACATGGAGACTTTCTCGTCATCACGCTCTTTCCCTCGCTTCTGTTCACTGAATTTTCTTAAATCTCTCCTTCTTTCAGTTGCCTATCGCCTAGTTGTTTTTTAGACCCAGTTTTATATCTTTTCCCATAGTAATAAATTTTCGGTTGTAACCCTTTTGCTACTTTTTTAATATGAGAACTGTGGATCCTCCCCGAGATGTATCCCAAGGTCCAATATTAATTTTCCTCTTCAAGTTTGACCACAGGTCCTGACATTTTGGCTTTACTTGACTCCTGTATCTTATAGTTTCACTCATGAACTTGCCTGTATGAATTTAATATAATAGTTATTCCTAGGAGTTCGTGAAATCAGTTACTTATTCTTTCTTCGCAAATTTTCTACAAACTCACCACCTCGCATGGACACGTTTGTATAAGGTATGGTTTAAAGATCTTTTTACTTAACTTTTTCAGGATTAATCTGGCTTGCTTTACTGACTGTATTATCATTACTTTTCGATTTTTACTACTAAATCAATTACATCCAAGTTTAAGCGAATACTAAAGGAAGATAACAAATATTATTGTATGATATTTCCATAAAACCTCATAAGTTATTTTTTTCACTTTCATCCATCTGTTTTGTACTTTATAGAGAAATTAAATAATAATATTAAGAAAAAATATTTTAAATTTGACATTTGTGTTTTCTTTAATTCTATTAGCTTATGCCGAAACCTCATGAAAATTTTGCAATAAATGTCAAATGTGTTTCATTTTCTTTTATATTTTAAACATGTGTACTAAACATAGTAAAAAAAATATTTATTTAAAAGCAACTAATAAACTAGTTAAAATTATTAATCAATTTCTTTGCAAATAACTTTAAAACCCATTGCAACACTATAAAATTGAACTTACAACTAATTATTATTTCAGTCTTGCCATTTAAGCAATGTTTGTTTAAAATATAAAACTTTTTTTTTCTAAATTTTTTATTTCATAATGTTTAGAATGCATATTATTTAGATAAACTAAACACAACTGTACACTACAGGTATACGAAAAGCTCAAATGGAAAATCAGAAACAAGTTAATAATTTATTAATAGGAAATTATTTGCTTATTTTATATTTTCATAAAATTTGTCGTATCAGTTTAATAAGGATAAAATATATCAACTTGAGTTTAAATTAAAAATATTTTCTTATGTTTCTACTAATTATATGCGTCTATATAAAGAGACATGTGAAATATTCCATTTAGTAAAACGTTAAAATGTGATTATATTAGATTATATAATATTTTTATGTAATTTTATTTAATATCAAAGTAACACGCTAAAATTACTTTTCACTTAAATTTGGATAAAATATTATTTTTAAGCATTTATGGAATTTTATCATAAATTAGATATATGAAAAATATTTTTAACGCAAAAAACTTTTGTCGAATTTTGAGATATCAGATAGATGGTTTTACAATTCCTGTCATTTAAAAAAATATTTTACAAATAGTAATAAACTAATAAATAATTTAAATGATTAATACTTAAATAATTGAATAAATTTATTAAATTTATTATTTTAATTAAGTCTTGAACTCCTATAAAATTGAATGGTATTATACAGGAGTAACTAATTAGCTATTTAACAAAGAAATGATCGAGAAAAAAGCATTTTACGTTGCTGTAACCTCGATTAGTTTGCGATAAACAACCACTACCGTTAACATTTTAAGTTTATAGTGCATTTCAAACTCCCTTTATGCACTAGCTATTTTCGAGATAATGTAGAATTCGGAAGTCTCAATAGGTTTAACGTGGAATATTAACTTTTACTGGTTCAAAAAAGTAATACTTTTTTCCCTTTATTCTTATATATGTGTTTTATTATGGTCTTAATATTCAGTTTAGTTCTTTTATCCCTATCTTTAAAAATCGAAAAATGCGTAACCATTGACATAAATTCCATGTTGTAATTTTTTAAAATTCTTTGTAAACAAAAAAAATCCCGTTAACTTGATAGTTTTTTTAAAGTACCCTTAATTGAGAAAAAAATTTTAAAACGAGATATAATTAGTTAGATTATATATCTACCTATACATCTCTCTCTCTCTCTCTCTCTCTCTCTCTCTCTATATATATATATATATATATATATATATATATATATATATATATATATATATATATATATATATATGTCAGCTCTAAAAAGGGGGAAGTTGGAAATTACGTGAGTTATAATTTATTTTAAGAAGGGAACACTTTAATAATAATAAAATAAATGAAAAAGACCCATGCTCGCGTAAGCTTTTGGGATCATCCGGTCAAGAGGAAAGATATTTGAAGAATTGTAAGATTAAGCGAACCGATATGAATCAGTTACCGCGTGGACATGGAGCTGTCAACATCTTTCCACGCATAGCTCCGCCACAAACAAAAGAAAATGGCGCAATGTTTGCTTTTAAATAAAACTATGATTTAATAAACTTATTATCAAGAAAGACTGTTTACTATTCTCCTTAACACTGGACAATTACACACACACACACACACACACACACACACACACACACACACACACACACACACACATATATATATATATATATATATATATATATATATATATATATATATATATATATATATATATATATATATATATATATATATATATATATATATATATATATATATATATATATATATATATATATATATATATATATATATACATATATATATATATTTATATATATATATATATATATATATATATATATATATATATATATATATATATATATATATATATATATATATATATATATATATATATATATGTATATATATATATATATATATATATATATATATATATATATATATATATATATATATATATATATATATATATATATATATATATATATATATATATATATATATATATATATATATATATATATATATATATATATGAATGAGATACTTGTTTGATTATAAGGGGAAGAGAGTCAATTTTGAAACCGAGGTAGTCGGACTGACAGAGATAAAACATCGCAGAATAAAAACGCTTTAAAATATAAAAGAACAGAAATAACGGACTTACGGTCGGCAGTCCGCAAAACATTTAAATTTGTGTTAAATAGTTTTCTGGGCCAAGCAATCAGAAGTTTTAATTGCCGATCATGAGGACACACGGATTACGTAATTTCAGCGTCACGAGCTGTTTTTAAAGTTCACATTCAATAGGAAGATTGGTGGTTCGAAGCCTGTAAATTAATAGGAAAAAGAAATATGTTGACCAAGTTTGCTAGAAAATCATTGAATCGCCTGAAAATTATTTTAAAATAGATATAATTACGTTGATTTATTTTTCAGGTTAAAATATCAGCACATATATTTGTATATATACGTAAACATATATTCGTAAAAAAATATTGCCTTTAAATTCCTTAAAACCTTTCAAAATTCATGTATTTTCTTAACTTTACTAACTATGTAAATAAGATTCAAGGATATGATTTATTGAATTTGCATTCCTTCCAAATTTTTAAATCTTACTGCTGATTTAATAACTGCTACTTGTGGCTCCTGCTTTTGATTTTCTAATCCCACTGCCTAACTGTCATGTATTCAAGAGAAAGGCATAGATCCTTTTAATCTTAATGTCGTTGCATGTTGTTATTCAACCATGTACAAGACAGGAAATAAACGCTGACTTAAAATTCTTTCTCAATATAAGTTCAGTTCTCCATGTAACTTATTCAACCCTCAAGATGTAATTTCCAGAAATCAACAAATTCATGGTCGTGTCTTTTGTAGGTCAAACGTATCAGTCGTTTTTCCCGCTTAAAGGTGAAAATAACGGATTTTAGACAACAATTTACTTATTGTTAATGATCTTGCAAGTTGCCTTCTACAACATGAGTACAGTAAAATTGCTCATCTAAGTAGCCTCTGGCAATTAAATAAAAGATGGGTGATGGGTTATGAATAATTTTGACATTTATATAATGTGGACAACTATAATATATCTGTTAAATTGATATATTTATTACTGTAGAAGGAAAACCACATCATACGTTTATAATCTATTTAAGGATGCATTGTAAGAAATAAGTTTTCTTTCTTGTATTTATATCTATACTGTGGGCCTTTAATTGGGAAAATGTAAAAATGGCTATGTTACCTAAAAAATAATACGTGATTCATCCACGTACCTCATTATCTGTGCCTTCTGGATTTAATAATAGTGAAAGTGAGAAATAAAGCAATAAGCATTATTATATTTTTTATATGTTTTTTGTTTGCATGTACGCAAAAAATGTATAAAAACGTATTATAATATAAAAAAAACAAATTCTTTTTTTTCTTAATTAATATCATTATAGTTAGAGGGAGGACTAATTTAAAAAAAAGGAAACATTTAGAGATTTATTCATTAAATGAAAAATTCTCTACAAGGATTAACTTGGATAAAAATTTACATTTCTTTCAAAAAATATGTCTGTCATCGATGCTTTCCGCTTTGCGCGAAGAAAGGATTTTTGTAAGCATTAATACTTTATTATTAATATACCCTATTGTTAAATCCCACTTTACAGGCGTTCTTTTTTCATTAAGATAAAAAAGAGGAGATAAAATCTGTCAATATCATTAAGAAGAAATAATAAAAGGATTTTTTTTTAAACTTCTCTTTTTCTCCCTCCACCTGTCCATGTCATTTGAAATACAAACCACTAATTGCGAGCATTTGGGAGACAAGAGTGGGATTAGCCTTTGCTAATTTATTTTAACAAGTTCTCCAGACGTTTAGAAAAACGCATTTAGTGAGACTTTTTGCTTTTCAGAGATAATTAAAGAGGTTTTTTATTTTTTATACAGATGGCAGTCAAAGAAAAAGATCCTAAGATCTTTTAATACAAAAATAGAAAAAAATGAAATACGTAAGAAATTCTAACAAAAATGTCATTTGCTCAAAAGTGGGACACATATGTGACCCAAAATATATGGAGGGTAGTTTTGAGAAAATGATAAATTGTTATTTCTGTTGTATGTATTGTCGCAGTGTAACTGAATTTTGGAAATTATAAAATTTTTTGTGTATGCGAGTCATAGATGGGCTAATATGTGGTTACCTCTGAGTTAAATATATAAAGTATGTCAGGTTTAATATTATAATCAGTAAATTAGAAAAGGTTTGTTTATTATTTTTTAAAATTAGGAGACTAATGAAATAAAATGATAAAATAATTACCTAGCAAACAAATATATATTACCACCGTCGTAATCAGTGGAAGTTAAAATGGAACGACAGTATTTTAACTTACATGTCCTTAACTGTTCAATTAGAGCTGTAATTCAGTAAAATTATGATGAATTTTAACCTAAAAGTACTAGCTTTGGAAAAATACCATTGTTTCTAATCTGATCGGGATAACTTTTAGCCACATCTCATGCACCAAAACTAATTTTTGATTAGCTCGACTATTCTTATATAACTCCTCTAAGTAATTTAATTTCCATCCTCCAGTCCTCATGTAACTAATTCTTTACCTTCTCATTGACTATCTCATTAGCGTTCCACACTATTCTAAAACTAAACATTAAATGTTTTGATGAGTGAAGATGGAAAGACAGGTTGTCACAAATATCCTTCATTTTTTATTTCAGAGTTTGGTGATTCCTTTCTAAATAAACTACTGCATCTTTCCAGAATGGAAACCATTTTAATTTTTAAATTGTAATATATATATATATACATATATATATATATATATATATATATATATAGAGAGAGAGAGAGAGAGATATGTATGCATGTATATATATGTATATATATATGTATATATATGTATATATATATATATATTATATATATATATATATATATATATATATATATATATATATATATATATATATATATATATTATTTGAATAGTTTAAGTTGTAAAAGTGTGTTACAAATAAAAAATTGGAAGATATTTAGATTGAGAAATTGTTCCTAAAAATATTTATTTAATATAAAACAAATACAGTGATGATGTTAGAATTAGATTCCAATGCATCCTTTTTAATTCGACTCGTAATAGATGTTTCTTGTTTCTTTCAAGTAAAAAGAATTACAATTACATCGGGTAATACAAATTAAAATTAAATATTTTAATTTAATTAATATGAAAGATAGTATCTATATAAATTAAACATTTGTTATTCTAGACTGTTTAATAACTAATTCTTATAGTTTTTGCATATCTGTTTCTGTAATATATCGAGCAGAGCTTTTACGACCTTGAAGATCATGGAATTTTCGTTTATTTATGCTTTTTAAAAGTATCACAGAATGCATTTCTGATATTTAAAGATATCTAGTTAATAAAAAATTTTAGATGACGAGAGATTCTTTTCACATTTAATCAAACACATCTAAATTTAATCACCAATCATATTATAATAATCAGAATTTATATAGAATGAAGACAAAGAAATTCAAAATAACTCATGTAACCAGTGATTAATTATGTTATTTTTATTTTGAATGATGTCATATATTACATAGAGTACAGTCGTTTAAGTTACGTAGAACTTATATACATCCCTTCGGGAGACCGATCGAAAAGGAAAAAACAAAGAAAAGTTTCTGTATCCAAAAATATACCAAAAAATTATCTCTTTAGGGCCGCTCTAAATGCATATAATTTATTTATCACATCAAAATCTATTTTTAATCCTACCAATCTTCTACATATCTTGATAATTCGAAGTTAAAATTTCAAGTTCTTCCAAAATAACATCTTTTCAATGGATTAATCACGTAGACATTAATTGGTTAAGACTATTTTTGCGTCATTCATTCACATCACTATTTTCTAAAAGAAAGATTGAGAAAATAATCTTTATTCCTCGGGTCCAAACTTAATGCAAACAAATTTTTTACATCACCACTAAAATTGTAAATAAAATGTGTCTTCCTGCTGTTTAACGTTCATTTTTAATCGCAGAACTTGAGACTGACGAACCTTTTTTTGTTTGTTTCTTAATAGTTGGGGTTTTCACACATCAAGATGTATTCCTTGAATTGCAAAATTAGTAACTGACCACATACAATAGCATGTAACTTTCAACGTTACACACTCACTCACTCTCTCTCCTTCTCTCGCTCAGAAATGTAAGTCAGTTAAAGTAAAAAGATCATTTAGATTGTTAAGATTGCTTTTCATGGAGATTACTTTTCATACAATGGAGCATCTAATATATAATATATACATATATATATATATATATATATATATATATATATATATATATATATGTATGTATACAATCAACAAATCATTTAAATGGTATAGTTTCCCTTTAAAAACACTTTTAGAAACTAGTGGAAGAAATTGTCAAATGTAGTGACTCGTTCCATGACATAAAAACTGATTTTTTAAGCAATGTACTCTTAAATAGTTAAAACAAAATCAGGAACCACTTGTAACTAATTAACATGTGAATAATCCATTTCGATTATTCACCTTCATATCTTATTTTTTTTCTATCTAAAGATGTAATGAATTATTGGTATCGTTTAAAAAGTCATTGATTTGAAGAATTTACGAGTATTTATTATAGGCTTAAGAAAAGAACCCTAAAAATTACACGTAAAAATTACATTTAATGTATCCTATAAGTGAGTTTCAATACGGTGTTCTGTTAGAAGCAACTTTAATTACAGTGTTACTTTAAATTGATTATAACTAATTGCAAAAAAAAAAATAAGTTGCATTTTTTATTATAAAAGCCTTTGATATTTTTAAGTGTCTTTCATGAACTATAAATGTCAACGAATAATAGAATAAAATGTCTGCAAAGCAAAGAAAGCTAGAGTTCGTTTAAAGTTATAAAATGACCTAAAATAAAAACTACGAAAGCAAGAAAGAAAATTCAATCTTGTTTATAAAATTGAGCATTTTACTGTGAACAGCAATTATACAAACTTCAAAGAAAATTTCCCACCTACATTTGAATATATACATTGGAAAACTTCCACTCCGTCTAAAAAAAATGCAATTAAGAATTTTCTTTCAGTTTTTACTCTTTTTTAGAGATGTGCATTCAAAAACTTACGACATTTTTGTAATGTTCAATTTTTCTTGAGAATACTTTTAAGATCAAAAATGAAATGCATGAAATTTAATAACATAATTAGATGTGTTCTTTATTTTAAATGAAATATGTGAGGAAATGCCTAAATGAGAGAAAAAATATTTCTTTTTACATTAGCTGGTTAAATAGAAGATAAGTTTAGAAACAAACCTAATTTAAAGTATCTTTTGCAGCCCCTAATAAGATTTTCTTGAAATTGAAAATAATTTCTTTTGCATGTGAAATTAATTTTACTTTTTGGAATTAGTAATGTATTTTAAATTAGGGTGATGTATATTGTACCTTGACCTGAGTTCTTGGGGAATTTTTATTGTTTAAAAGCACCACTTTCCCATTTGACATTGTGTTTTACAGTATATGTATTCCAAGTAATTCTATTTAAAATTTTAATAAATATATTGCAAATCCCTAAGGTTATGAGATCCCTTAATAACATATATTAGAAAATTTTATTAGATTAAATCAAATATTAGGTACTATAAAACAAATGCATATTAATATTCTTAGTTAACTTTTATTTTATAGCTTACATTTAAATAAATGGAGTTGCATATAAAAAATTAATTTGATAAAGATAGAAAAGGTACTTTTTAAAATGTTTCAATTTAAGTTTTTTCTTAGTATTAAAATGCTATTATTACTTTTATTTAAACAACGTTAAAGTATTTTAAAGAGATTATTTTGTATTACTTCTTATAATTCAAACCATACATTATAAAAAAAAACAATTTATTATACAAACGAGAAATTTAAACCACACACAAGTATGTGTATAACACACACCAGTTAGTGTATATGTATGTATTTACGTATAATGTGTATGTATGTCTGTATGAATATATATGTGTGTATATATATATATGTGTGTGTGTGTGTGCATATATATATAAATATATATATATGTATATATATATATATATATATATATATATATATATATATATATATATATATATATATATATATATATACAGAGAGAGAGAGTGAGAGAGAAAAAATGACTGAGTGTTAAGAGCTGGATTTATGTGATTCACAGTTAATAATGACTAATTAGAAATTAACAGTATTTAACTAAAATTTTAAAATATCTTAAAATTCTTTATGCAATTTAATTATTACTTATCCTTTAAAATGTTGGCTAATATATATCTATAATATAAATATATATATATATATATATATATATATATATATATATATATATATATATATATATATATATATATATATATATATATATATATATATATATATATATATATATATATATATATATATATTTATATATAATCTCGTTTTGATAGCATGTGACCGTTCAATATTAAAGGTGGTTTATATTTTTTTTCCATTTGAAATTTTTTTATGGTATTTAATTATGGGAACTCAAATAGTTTTTGTTTTAATTTAAATATTTTTTTGTTCGGCGTTCATTTAATTATTTATCTTAGTTATGATACTGTCATTTTCGTCAAATATGAATATGTGAAGATGATGAACATAAGAAAATTTTCAACGAAGAATGAATTTCCACTTAAAAAAATTGGTATGATTTATTTTCAAAATTTTATTTTAATCCTGTATAGAAATCATTTCCAGGTGAAATAATTGAAACTGAGAATTAGAAAGATTCAAACAATACACGATTTCGTAGAATGGGTATAAATACCGAAGAGCCATTTTATTTTGACAACATTGTACTTATAACAACAGGTAAATCACTGCGGAACAAAACTACTACTCGGGCAGCGCTGATATTGAAATATATGAAGAGGCTATTTATTGTCTTTTCAATCAAAGCGCGATTAGCGAAATAATAAGGTAAATAGATGAGTTGTCTGACTTCGGAAATGGTTGAAATTTTTCCTAGCTCGGCAAATGGGAACATCAGTATCAGAAACGGCGGGTTTAGTGGGCTGTTCACGTGCTTTTAATTTAGAGCACAATTGAAATTGATGTATGGATGGTGAAAGGACCGCCATCAAGCTGCTTGTCTATCACGGTGCATTTATTCCAGATGAGATTTCCAAGTAAATGAAGAGGTACAATAGCCGAAATTACCTCAAGCTGCATCAGTAACGACCCAGACAAAGTGTCTAAACACATTGTGCAGCTTGTATTGCTGAGTTTGGGCTCATTCAGCTGTAGGCCAAAGTACGTCCTTGCACTGAAGGTATGTCATAACCAGCTGCGTCTATAATGGGAGAAAAACATCGAAACTGGACTTTAGAAGAATCGAATAAAGTTGCATGGTCCGACGAATTCCGTTTTCCATTCCATCACATCGATGGTCGTGTGTAAATACGCCGATTTCCAATAGAACTCCTGGCTAACGGATAGACAGTAGGACGGAGACAAGCTGGAGGCGAGATATCATGGTATGGAAAAAGCTATCATCCAGCATATTAGGAACCATAAACCCCAAACATTTACCCTTGACATCTGATCTCTACGTGACCATCTTTACAGACCAGGTTCACACATTGATGACAACAATTTTTTTTTTTTTTTTGGGGGGGGGTATGGTGTTTACCAATAGGATAATGCTTTATATCATAAGGGCCGAATCAACAGAAGTGTTTCGAGGAAAATTAGAGTGTCTTACAAGTCATGTCATGGCCTCCAAATCCACCTGTCATTAATCCAATAGAGCATTTGTGGTCCCACCTCGAAAACTAAATTTTTGCTGATACTTTACCCCCTCACAATATGCAGGAACTGCAGGACCAGTTGGTGAACGCTTGGTACCAGTTACCTCAGACTAACTCTCAGCACCTTGTGTAGTCAATGCCACGCAAGGTGCTGGTGGTTTTGATTGCTAAATAGGTAAAGTTGGTATATGTTATTGATAGGGTGGTCATATTGTAATGGCTGCTCGGTGTATGTGTGTATATACATATCATACTGTGAATTAATTACATTTTTCAAATTTATTTGGAAAGTCTTACCTGTTTCTGTCAAAAGGATAAATTGATACCAATTCTAAGTTCCTCAACTAGGACACGTTTTCCCAGTGCGGAATTGTTTACCTGTCTCAAGTTTATTATTTTTCTGATCATTTGTATCCATCTTTGCGTTAAATGTATAATAGCAGTCATCTATCCTCAAGAGATCACCCAAATCTCATTATTAAGGTAATACTTATCGATCTTCTTTAATTCTCATTAGGAAAATACCATGAGGCAAATAGTTTCGTTACTTAATTAAAGATTAGCTAGTCCAGACTAATTGAAAATGCTACTCTGTACAAATATGCAAAGTTTTATATAAAACTAAAATATAAAATTGTACAAATTTTGACTTTAATTAATAGATTCATCTTTTTAAAACTTATGAGGTGTCGGTTACAATTGAATATAAGAATACATTTATAATAAAAGAATGCTTCTCGATATTTATGTTGATAGGATTAAGTCGCATTAGTCGGAAATCATCTTATTAATTTACATTACTTAAGGCTTTGCGGGCGAAAATCTAAAACTGTTTAACTAATATATTTGGCTTTGCATTAAATAATATTCGGTTAAGTAAATAATTTTATTTTTATGTATGATTGAAATTATGACTTACCCAAACTGCGTTTACATGTATTGATCTCTTAAAACGAATATATATTTCATATATATTTATAAAAGTTTCATCAGCTTAAATATTTTGAACTACTTGTTTACAATGTATTTTTTTCAATCTCATAATACTGTAAATTTAATCGCAAATAACAGCTATGAGAAATGTTTATGGAAATGTGGTTTAATTGTAAAATATTCTTTAATCTTCATCTTATATTTGTATCAATGAGCTTTTAATATTAGTACGATCTTTAAAATAACTGAAATATTTAGGACATTCATACTATTCTTTAGAATTAATTTTCTTAAGTATCGAAACTTTATATTTCAATACATTGTCACTTTTAAAAATTCATCAATAATATATTCTAATATTCTTAAGTGTTTTTGATATTGAAAGAATTAAGTATTGCTTGCTGTAGTTTATCTAATTTCGTTGTGAAAATATTCGTTTCCTGATTAAGATTTAGTAATAAAACAAATTATTTTTATTGCTTATATGCAGTGGTTTTACCACTTTAATGTTTAAGTCTTAAAATTTAAACAAAGTTCTCTGATTTGTGTCTGTTATCTTTGGACATTTTAGTTGAGAAAATCAACCGTTCTCAACCCTTTTAGAAACCGAATGATCTATCAGTGGTCACCTAAGTCTATTGTGAAACATGTTGTGTTATGCCATCTTTTCCATCACTTTGACTAATTAAAGACTAATAAACTGACTTTAAATGACTAATAAACTGACTTTATTAACATGACTAATAAACTGACTTTATTAACACATTGTATGCGGGACACGTAGTAGTACATTTTCTGACAATTGATACATGAGCATTATTATTTTTATGATTGCTCTTTTAATTTTTTTTATAATGTAAAAATGTTTATGGCTAACATAATTCGAAAAAATTAAAACTACATACGACTATGTCTATTTGATTTTTCATATTTACGAGACTGTTATAAATTTATCCACTGAAAAATATATTTTTTGTTTACAAAATCGTATGGTTGTTATTCATATATTTCTATTTATATATGCCTTTACATATTTCAACATAAGTTACAAAAAGTTGGTTAAAAAATTAAATAACTTTCGATCTATTGAGATTTAACTGAATAACTAAATTTACATGCAAAGCGCCCGCTCCCGATACAATTCCGCTGCGAAATGTACCTGCACACAATGTGTTAATATGTCCTAAAATGTAAGATAAAAATAAGCTGATATGTTAGCTGAAGTATATACATATACATGTGTACGTGAAATAATATCTAACCCAAATAATATGGTAGTGTAATTATATTATTACCTCTTTCTGAAGGATTTAATACTTTAGGGGTGTACGGAATCTTGTTTTATCGGAGAGAGCTAAATTTTACATGCTAGAAATTAATTTTTCATTCTTACATATTCATCAAATTATGACATTGTTATCAATAAATGCTTTAACACTGTAAAATATATATGTTTTACAGATAATAAAAAATCAATTTTAATAATAAAAATATTGAAAAGTTTGATATTTTAAAATCAAAATATTTCTCCTTGCGCGCAGGATTCTAATAAATATTGGTGCCAGAAAAAATATTTTAACTCATCAGTCATAAGTCACTCTACATTATAGTTCTACATAATTCAAGTATTTTAAAGATAGTAATATTTTTTTATTGAATATGATACAGATATTTTTGAAAAAGTAATATTTTTAGAGTATATTTAAACTTATATATATTACTATATATACTTATATATATTGAACTTATATATATACTTATGTATATTAAAATTATTTAGCTTGCCAATTAATATGAGGTTTAAATTATCTAACGTAATAAAATAAATATATTTATCAAATTTCATCAAAATATTTCATACAGCTTTTCAAATACTATGCGCAAAAAAGTAATTTTTTATAAAATGAGAAAAATGTAATTAAAGGCAAAAATGTTCCCTTTAACTGTGAACGTTTAAATATACATTTAATCCTTACTCGAAATAACTCTTTACTAACTCATATTTCTATTTTCCTACCTAATAGCAACTTACACAAAATTTGATGCATAGTAGCGACCATAGTGATGTCAATAGCGACCTCTTCACCTTTAACGTCACATGTTATAGTTCGAAAGTGGATGCAAAATATATCTCTATCCTTCAGTTGAAGATTTTAGACTTCTCTTTTCCAAGAGTTTAAAACACTTCCGTGCAAATTCTAAAGTCGTAAAACCTTCATAAAACATTATAACACACACACACACACACACATACGCACACGCACACGCACACGCACACGCACACGCACACGCACACGCACACGCACACGCACACGCACACGCACACGCACACGCACACGCACACGCACACGCACGCACACACATATATACATAAGTGTGTGTGTATGTAGGTATGTATGTATGTGTATATATATATATATATATATATGTATATATATAAAATATATATATGTATGTACATATATATATACATATATATATATATATGTATGCATATATATATATATGTATATGTATATATGTGTATATATATATATATATATACACACACAGTGGTCGCTGATTATATATAAAACAACTTCACCAACAAAGCTTTATCCTTCGCATATATCCTTGTTCGCATACATTCTTTACAGCGTTGAACTAGTTGTGCATTTATAGGAGAGCAAGTTCTTATAAAAGTTTCATTTGCATATTTCCACCGAAGTCGCTCGTACCTGAGCCATCTGTCGGCTATTTTTGATTTACAATTTTTTCTGTTTTAAAAAAATATGATGCCCTAGCGATACTAACCCTGTAAACCATTTTTTATTTTGGTTATTGTTTCTGTTATTATGAATTTTGCAGTATATACGAAATTTTTGATTACCCGGTATATATATATATATATATATATATATATATATATATATATAATTCAAAATAGTAAATGTGTAGATACAGTTAACAAGTAATGTGCACAATGTATTAGCTAGTAGATATAGAATATCACTTTTCTTGTCATATTGATACCCTGAGATGATAAATGTCTTTCAGCAAATGCCTCATTATTTATTAAGATACTCATCTGGCTCCCATTTCGTTATTCTCCGAAGAAATCCAGGACTCATTTTATCTCCGTAAGAAACTGAAATACGTGTAACATTAAAACTAACTCTGACAACAAGTTGTAGGTTAAACATTCCATATATTTATCGACAGAGCTTGCTTTGTAACACAAAAAATTGTGTCAATTTTCCATATAGATAATTGGATAAATAGGTCGTTTTGTCACAAATAAATTTATAAAGTAACGAATTATGAGGACTGATTGTTCCTCATCAGAAAAAATTTACGCTTTTAAAAATTTCAGGTACATTAATTAGCATGGTAAGGAAAATTCCTAAAGCTGTTGGATTTTTTCTCTCTCCACATTGATTTTTCAAATGATACATCTATTTAAATATGAAACTGGTTATATTTCAGTTTTTAAAATCTACAATACAAGAAGAAATTATATCCTAACTCAAGCTACAGATTTAGGATAAAGAAAATGCGTTCTCTATTAAATATATTTATAAATAATCGAATCGTGGTAAAATATGCGTTTCACTACCGTAGAAAAAATACCATGTTTCTTCTTTTTAAAGTAACGTTAACGACGTTTTATTTGAAGTAATGCATAGATAAAAATTTCGCA
Organism: Pardosa pseudoannulata; assembly: GCA_032207245.1. Classification (NCBI taxonomy): domain Eukaryota; kingdom Metazoa; phylum Arthropoda; class Arachnida; order Araneae; family Lycosidae; genus Pardosa; species Pardosa pseudoannulata. The sequence continues at coordinate 197,740,354 of CM063505.1, forward strand.
TGGCTTTAGGGAGAAATCGAAATTATTATCTTCCTATATCGCTTTAAAAGAATATTCTATTTAAATTTAATGATAGTTATTTGTTTGTAAATTTGTTTTTATTTATTGTTATTTATCTCTGCAGTATTTTAAAAATTTACAAAAAGATTTGCTGTCATTGTGCTTATGTTTAGTGTATTCTGTGGAAATATATATTTGCTGCAACTTTTATTTTTAAAAACTTACAAAATGCTATTTAATAATTTGCATACATAATTGAACAGTAATAAGTTTCTTACAGTACTTTTTAAATTTCAGTATTCATTTAAATTCAAAAGCTGGTCAATGTTTATAACTTTTTTTAGTAATGTGTAGATATTTGGCTGTTAAGAATTTGACTGAACAATAACAGGGAATTTTGTTAAACACTTTATTATGAGGACCATATAGGCCGTCAAAATTACTTTTTAGGACCTCACAAATAAAGAAAAGTGAATCATCGTAATTCAGAATCAGGGATCAAGCAAAAGGTTCCATGCTTGACCTCTGTCTTTTGAAAATATAGTTTTGATAACTTGGTGGATATTGTGACCATGAACCTATTTTACATACCTTAGCCACCTTTAATGAACACAAAGGTTATTTTTCCTGCTCGATATTTCATTTCACAAGCTCCTGGTTAAATATTTTGCTGAATGAGAAACAACGGTTCAATAGATTTGTTTGATTTGGAGCGCTACGGTCTACTTTTTGCAACACGAGGGCTAATGAGACCGGGACCTACTGCTTAAAGCCGATTCCGAACGGCTACAAACATTCATGCCAATATGGGATTCGAACCCACGAACTCTGGGTCTGGAGGCCAGCACCCTAACCACTCGGCCATCGTTCGGAAAAGGTTCAATAGAATATAATAAAAACTTAGTGAATATTCAGTAGTATCCGTGTTGGTTAGTGTATGGATGCAACTTTCAATATTATAATTATTACTCATTGATTTAATAACTAATTAAGAACTGGAAGATAGCTATCCATGTCTCAATCTTAACCATGGTTCCTTATTATTACTAATTATAAAGAATACTTACAATATAGTTTTGGCTTGAGATGAAATAAAAAAATATCCCCATATCAAAAGTAATGTATTTTGTTTTAATAAATTAAATGCTTGTAGATATAGCTTGTATAGACAGAACACCGTTAGCTTTTCATATATTCGTCAATAAGACAAATGTCGAGAAACAAGTATTTCACATTCTATATCAAGATACTTCTTTGGTTCCTAATTTATAATTCTCTCAGAAATCGGTCAGTTTATTGTCATTTCATAGCTTACACATAAAACTTTAAATGTACTGCTTGGAAAGGGTCATATCGTCTAAATACGCGATTTATACAGATGAGGAGCTTGTATATTTTTAACAGTGTAATACATGAATAAAACTATTTATTAAACATCATATAAATAATGGAAAAAAGAATTTCGTACTTTCGTAAATAAACATATGGGGAGAAAAAATGAATTATGGGGAGAATTGTTACTCCTGGAGGAGATTAAACAATTTGTTTCTGAGGAAACATCTGATATTCTTTATGTAATACAATATTTGATAAATGTATTGAATTTAATTGGAAGAAACTAAGATTTTTATTGCTTACTTTCCCTCGAGGAAAATGATATAGTCGCATTTTTTTTTAATTACAATTTATATAGCAATATAGCTTTCTGTTAATTTATTTTTCAATCTTGCCTGCTCAGTCGGCAAAAGCATCTACCAAAGGGTTATGAGTTCGAGACTAGTGCCAACCAAAGTTCATTAATGACAGATAGGGCACGTAAAATAAAGGGTGTCTGAAAAATGACAGTTATATTTGAAAAATCTATAAAAACTAAACAGACAGTGATAGGAATACACAGTTTATTGCAATATGCTTGGTACAATAGTAAATTTTCAGGCAGATAAACCTTCAAAATCAGCTAAAATGTTCCACAGCAGATTGCGCTTCAGTCTGGAAAAATATAAACTACGATATTTTCCAGATATCCACCATGCGTAGCAATAATATGGTGTATTCTCAGAACGGAATTATCAGAAGCCCATGTAAAGATCTCCATGTAAAGGAGGAATGGCTTCACGTGGAGAACAAATATACTGTTCTGTGGTACATCTGGTTTTTAAGGGTCTCCACACAATAATATATTAATTTAATTTTTTCCAGAATGCAGCGCCATCTGTTGTGGAATATTATAACTAATTTTGAAAATTTGTCTGCCTGAAAATTTACTATTATCCCTAGCATATTGCAATAAACTGTGCATTTCTATCACTGTCCGTTACGTTTTTATTGATTTTTCAATTATACCAGTCATTTTTGAAACTCCCTGTATATTCATGGTCAGTGTCCTCCATGCTTAAAGGATACATCTGGAAGCAACAGGAATTCTCGGGGACCTATGTCTCGCTTTTAAATTTTCAGGACACAGAGGGCAATTTTTTTAGCATCCTTAACATACTTTAAGCTATACGTTCTCTGTAGGTGGTGCTAAATAAATAACAGCTTTGCAGTCACATTTGGCATAAAAGAAATTTCCTTTATTTCAAGTTGCATTGAAACTAAAAAAATAATTTTAATTTTCCAATCCACCACATAATCATATCAAAATTTTTAAAAGTGTATTTTTATAACCTCAAGGATGTCCAATGAGTGACCAAGGCTCACCAAAAATATAATGTAATATACTTTCTATGTTAGTCAGTTACTTTAAAACAAAATATTTCTTATTACCATTAAAAAGTAGAATACGATTAAGATTTTGGGCTGAAACATAGATAAATAAGTCTTATACAACTAGAAAATATGGTATTGTTTCTGTTTGAATACAATGCTTTTCTTTTTCTTTTTAAATACAATGAATTATTTTATGTATAGATACTAGGCTTCATCAGCTGATAATACTTTTCTTGTGATATTTTTCCAGCATAATATTTGTTAAGAAGAATATATATTATTTGTTAAGACATTTTCTGATTCCCATTTTATCATTTCCAAAAGAAATTCGGCTGTCAGCGTGACTTCGTCGATAATTGAAATACATCTAGCACTTCGATTGACCCTGATTCCACGCATTCATTCGAGACTTCCATTTATTTGGTATTGAAAGGAGCCGTTCTTTTGTTTTGTTAGCAACGGAACTCAAAGATAAAATTAGCGGAGTAATATTGAGGTAGATAGCGAGAAATAAAATGAGTTCTTTTGTAAAGTAATCATTAATAGTGATGAATGCTTATTAGAAGCGATGAGTTTTATTTTGGAAAATATTAAACAGATAGCGCTGTTGCGTCAAGATGAGGAATGCTGATTACAAGCAATTAAAAGTTTTAGAAAATATTAACAAACAGATGAAACTGTTGCGGCAGGAGGAGGAATGCTGATTATAAGCGATAAAATATGTTTTACAGAATATTAACAAACAGATAACGCTGTTGCGTCAGGAAAGAAATGCTGATTAAAAGTATAAGGAGTTTTAGAAAATATTAACAAACATATGGTACTGTTGTTTCTGGAGGAGGGATTCTCATTATAATTGATTAAATAGGTTTTAGAGAATATTAACAAACACATAATTCTGTTGCGACAGGGGAGGAATGCTGATTATAAGCGATAAAAAGTTTTAGAAAATATTAACAAACAGATGGTACAGTCGCGTCAGGAGTTGGAATGCTGATTATAAGCGATAAAATACGTTTTAGAGAATATTAGCAGTTGACACTGTTACGTCTGAATTCTTAAAGTTTTAAAAATATTTTGTTTTGTGATTTTTTGGGATCATTTTATGTTTAAAACTTTTTCCATATTTTATCGAGTCATAGATTTCCTCCTAAAATTTCAAACATCGTTGAAAATTCACTTCTCTTCAACGAAAATGTGTCTCTTAGAACTTTGAAGCGAAATAATGCATAATAGATTATTAACTATAATGACCCATTTACTTGAATTTATATCAAGCCATTTTTTGTATTATTAACAATAAAAGAAAAATAGAAAATTAACTATATCTTATAGACGTAATTAGCTAGAAAGCGGATTTCTACATAACGCTATAAAATAATGGACCGTAGTGAGGAATGTGGATTATTAGTGGTAAATGAGGTCTAAGTTGAATATTTATTAGGCAGCATTAGACATACTATAATTTAAATAATCTTTCGATAGATATTTTTTCTTTTGTATTCTGTATTTAGATTTTTTATTGTTATGTATTACTTAACACATTGTATGCGGGTACGTTTAGCAGTGAAATTGTACCAGGAGCAGGCGTTTTGCGCATAAATTTAGTTAGTTAAATCTCAATAGATTGAAAATTATTTAGTTCTTTAACCACCTTTTCATATTTTATATTGAAATATATAAACAAATATATATATAAATACAAATATTTAAATATAATATATATATTATTTTCGCAAGAATAAATAAAAAGTTAATTTTAAATCTAAATTGATTTTTTTAATCAACCATCCCGTTATTTGGTTATAAAAACTAGTTTTTATTTGTCTACATTTTTAAAGACACAATGTAGTAGACAAGAACATTCGGCTTCATTTTCCTGTATATACCGGTATTTTTGTAACTACACAAAGCATATAGTTACACTAACCCTTACTAGTACGTGACCAGCGCTCAAGTATCAACCGTCAAAAGATGTACTAGTACGTGTCCCGCATACAATGTGTTAAATATGTACAAACAAATTGCAGGAAACTTTATGTAAATATAGTTCTCTATGATCTTCCATCTATCTAGGGAACATAATCTACATCTCATAAGGTTTATTGTTTTTTGGTCAATGCATGTATATATATATATATATATATATATATATATATATATATATATATATATATATATATATATATATATATATATATATATATATATATATATATATATATATATACATATATATATATATATATATATATACATATATATATATATATATATATATATATATATATATATATATATATATATATATATATATATATATATATATATATATATATATACATCTCATTTAGGTTAATATTTAAAAGCTAGTTCAAGCAATTATATAGTCTGGATGTAAATTTAATAATGAATTGTCTTACTTCAACTTACGAAATTAGGAGATTCGATTTTTAAGATATTTAATATGCCATTTTATTACTGTAAAACTTAGCGCCTCCACTGCAGAGTAGCTTCGATCATTCGTATGATTTCTTAATGGGTAACTTTTGATATCTGTCTGCAGGGTCCGATTCAGTAATGTGGATCATATAATATTCTACATAGAGGGGTATTATTTTATTAATAGGAAACAAGAAACCAAAAATTGCTATTTTGAATGGATATACTTTTATTTATAACGATATGAAATTAAAATTGGCAAAAAAAATTATATTTCTTTAAATATATCTCAGTATAAATATAAATATCTCTTTAAATGTAAATTGCTAAATATTACTCGGTTAAACACATAAATCAGTCATTGGATTCTGAGAGACTTATGTGGCACATCATCATGTTTAATAAATCAGAGTACCTTTTGTGATTTCTATTTTTGATTATATATGTAAACTTTTACACTGCAAATATGAGTAGCCATTTTAAAAAGATGTATAATATTTTACTATTTATTCGTCTTCTGGATTCAAAGTTGTTATAAAATGTCGTCGAAATTCAGATGTTTTACACATACAATATATATATATATATATATATATATATATATATATATATATATATATATATATATATATATATATATATATATATATATATATATATATATATATATATATATATATTTTATTGCAATTTTTGTAGCATCTCAATATAACAAGCATTAACGGTAGAGAAATGCGACATTAATATAACGACGTATCCATATGGTGTTCTAAAATCTTTTTTTTTTTTTTAAACAGGGTAAAACTATTTTATAAATTTGTCTGAAGGCTAGTTAAAAAAAAAAAGAAAAGAGATATATACTACCTGCCAAACAAAGTTTTTAATTTTGACTATTTATTACTTCTCCGTAGGCAGTAAAAGAAGTATTACAATTGCTAAGAATTTATAACAAAGTATCTATAAAGTGAGAAAAATCCTACTGAAAATAAATGCAGATTGCAGTACTTGAGTTCTTCTCAGAATACCTCTTTTCCCAACGCTGGCTGATTGGTTAGGGCGCTGATCGTCGAAACCGGAGTTCGTGGGTTCGAATCCCACTATGGCATGGATGTTCGTAGCCGTTCGGAATCGGTTTTAAGCAGTAGGTCCCGGTATCATTAGCCCTCGTGTGCAAAACAGTAGACCGTAGCTCTCCAAACCAAACCAATCCAGAATACCTCTTTATCTGGAGAAAGGAACTTATCTTTGAGCACGGATAAGAGTGCTCAAATGATTATACTGCTGATATTTTTTATACAATGTGTAAAGTTAATTCCACATAATTAGGTATATAAGGAAGTCTTATGGTGTTTACTTCAGTTTATTTATAAAAACTGGACATAAACGCTTGACAATATTTCCCAGGTGGAATATTCCTCCGGGACAATAAATGTCAGGCAGAAAATCTATCTTATTATATGTTAAGATGCTTCTCTGGTTCCTAATCTATCATTTCCCAAATAAATTCGGCTATCAACGTTTGTTTGGCGGTAATTGAAATACGTGTAGCTTTCCGAATGACCCTAACACCGCGAAAATCGGTCACATCTTCGATTTATTTTGGTACGGAAGTGCTGTCCTTTTAATCCTTTAGGAATGTAATCCAAGTAAAAACTTATTTCTCTCATACCGTTATAGTACATGGAAAAAAAAGAAAAATACGATCTTTAGTAAATATGTTAATAAAGAACCGAATTAAGGTGAAGGTTAAGTTCTACATGCTTGAAAATTGAAATTTCTTTAGATTTTTTTTTCTCGTGTAAGAAATATTTTTTTAAACAATATAAATAGCACTCACGTACATTCGACATTTCCTTAAGAACCACGAATTTTTATTTCCTTTTTTGACTTAAGCTTAAAAATGTAATTTATTTTTTATTTAGTTTTTTACCAATCTGCCTGAAGTATATATATATATATATATATATATATATATATATATATATATATATATATATATATATATATATATATATATGTGTGTGTGTGTGTGTGTGTGTGTGTGTGTACACATACCGTGACAGAGACAGAGAGAGAGATATGTAGGTTATATATATATATATATATATATATATATATATATATTCGGGTTCCACTCTAAATGGCACTAGAGTCCTGACATCATTTTCATCCTTTATTGAAGTCTCAGATCACACTACTCATTAATCATCTTCAATGGCGTCTCACATTGGCGCCCAACTTTTAACAAAGGCAAGCTTAGCTGCTTCGGGTAGCCACAGCTCTGTCCGTGGAATGTGCACACTGCTCTCTGCTCAGATCACTGCGCGTGAGCCGTATTTATGTGGCTAACTCCTCAAGCTGCGTCAATCCTAGTAATCTTTTAAAATCTCTTAAAATCTTTTAAAATTAATCTACAATTTAAATCCCGACATATATATATATATATATATATATATATATATATATATATATATATATATATATATATATATATATATATATATATATATATATATATATATATATATATATATATATATATTAACTGAAAGGTTTTTTTTTTAATTACGGTCATTTTTCTTGATATGATACTTTTTACGTGTTGGAATAAAAGTTATTATGAGCATTTGTGTATAAGTATTTGGTAAATAATATTTATAAAAAGTAATAATGTATTTAAAATGTATGGAATGATTAGAGACATAAAATATTTAAAAAAGGGTAATATTATTATTTTTATTTCAAAATGAACACATTTTTCTGTTCAATTTATGTTATTTTATTTCATATTCTATATGTTATATTAAATTTCAAAGTTTTCAAAGTTATAATCAAAGGTGGAAATGAATTTGGAATGTTTCAAATGCATAGAATATTGGAATACTTTAGCTTCTAAAACGTGTAAAGTGTTTATTAGCGATAAGAATGTTGCAGTTATAAATTCTAAATAAAAGGCAACGCACGCTAAAATACACTTTTTGCATCATTATTTTATTATAAAATAAAATTTCCAATCCAATTGTTAATATCTGAATGTCAATTATGGCATTAAACTGAAATGAATTTTACATTTTAAAGACTGTAATGATATAATTTGCTACAATAGTAAGTGTTTAATACTGATGCACAAATATAATTCGAAGATAAGTGATGGCAACCCATCACATTATAATTCAGAAATAAACAGATTTATATTTCCATAAATTGTTTACTAAAATGTATTTCAAATTCATAAACATTTTACTATAAATTTTTGATATATAATATCCTTCTATATGAGTCAGAATAGTAATAAAAGTATAAAACTCTCAATTGATGTAGTTGTACCATAAATTAGTCAGTTTGATGTATGTTGAAATTTTCTACTCTCAGTTTCCTCGTTCGTTCTAAAAAATGTATATGATTTTTTTTTAATTACTAGAAATTACAGTAACTTAAAAAAAAGATTAATACTTTATACAAAAAAAAGTCAACAAAAAATGCAATTTTATAAATTTAAAATCACTAAATATTTTTTTAAAACAAGAGTATACATTATAATTTAAAATATAAATTTCAGAGTATTATATACTTTCATTTTCAGTCTATTTGTGCAAAATGTGATTTTACAGCTGCTAGTCCTATGAAAAATTCAGATTTGTTAAGAGTTAAAATGCGCAATATATGTGAGTAAAATGAGATTTTACATTTATTACCGAACATACTGCTGGAGCAATCAATTTTCTTTCAATATATTACCCTGGAATAATGAATGTCAAACAATAAATAAATATTTTTGCTTCTTAAGACACTCATCTGATCGCCATTTTATTATCTCCCCAAAAATATTCAGCTGTCAGAGTATCTTCATCTGTAAATGAAATACACATAGCTTTCCAAATGACCCACACGTTACTCGGCTCTTTCGAATCTTTGATTTATTTGGACAAAGGAGTGTGCTATCATTTCGGTCTTTTATAACCTTAACACGAGAAGAAAATTAGGTGTCTAATATCGTGATAGCTAAAGGGGAAAAGAGCATGTTCTTTCGTAATTAAATATATGAATATACAAACCAGGAAGACAAATTTTTATATTGCACTACCGGAACAAGAAGATATATTTTTCTTCTTTATGTATCATAATATAGGCATTATCTAAAAAAATATTTTAGAAAGGTATTTAGAGAAACTATATTTTTTTCTCTAATTACTAGGTAAAAGTATGATACTTTAGGTTACATTAATTTAACAATTTTATTTATCTGGTATTACATTAATAACCATATTAATATTATATTAGGCTTTACTTATGTAATACAAGAAACATAAAGATTATATTGATATTGATATTTTAATGGCTGTAATTTGCTTTGTAATATATAATAAATTGTACCAATTGCTGCTCATCTCTCGAAAGACTGCAATCTCTACATATTATTTCAAATTCAAAGATTTCCAATGAATGTATTAAAACATTTTTTTAAACGCATCGTAGATGATGTTTTTAATGGTTTTTTTTTAAAGTGTAACTAGGCGTTATTACGCACGCACACACACGCGTATGTTAACACGTAGCTTAAACTTCTAAAAAGGCGAATAGATTATTCATTATTTCTATGTCCCATATAATTCTCATTAAAATTTTAATGACTTTGGATGCAGTTACAGAAAACACATACTAAAATGGAAAATTATTCTTGATAAATTTGTATCAAAATGACTAGAAATAATTTGTAACTTTTGAATAATATTTATTTGCCAATTGGGAATAAATGGAAAGATTCATGGATACATAATTCATATATTGAAAATAACATATACAAAAAGATATTTTAAACAGATTTTTTTAATTTTATATTTTTCATTATTTCTAAAATTTTTATGAATAGCATACGAAATCTAATTCTATTGACTAGCAGAAGAACATATAAACGAGATAATTTTTTATTGTGCATAAGCAAAATCTACTCCTTCATCTATTGTATAATTTTATAGCCAATACTAAAGTGTAACTTATTAAGGAAAGTTTAAGAGTATTTTAAAAAGTTTAAAAAGTATATAATGTTATTTTATTGGAGTGCATATGAGTCATTATCTTAAATTAGCTTCAAAGGGCGTTTATATGTATGTAAGATAAAATGTATGGACGTGCTTAAAATGTCAAATATCCAAAATCTTAAAAATAAATCTTAAAATGTCAAAATCTTGTGATCTCTGATTTTAGCTCTTCAGTGTAATTACTTACCAATCACTTCATTTTTGAGACTAAGTATTTATGCATATATATGTGTGTGTATGTGTTTGTACTTACATTTACAAGTACACACACACACAGATATATATATATATATATATATATATATATATATATATATATATATACATATATATATATATATATATATATATATATATATATATACATATATATATATATATATATATATATATATATATATATATATATATATATATATATATATATATATATATATATATATATATATATATATATATATATATATATATATATATATATATATATATATATATATATATATATATATATATATATATATATATATATATATATATATATATAACGTAAGCGTTACACAGTTTTTTGAATGATTTATTTGGATATAGAGTGCATTCATCCTTTTGTTCTTTATATACCGCTACAAGAGGAGAAAATTAGCTGTCTAATCTAGGGATAGTTAAAGAAAGGAATGTGTTTTCTCATAAGTAATTCTATAAAAGAAACGAGTCTAGGTGAGGAATGTGTATCGTATTAGCTTTGGAGAAAAACATATACATTTGTCTCTGAAGTAACATTAAAAACGCTTTAACTCAAGTATAGTATTAATGAATTTTTCACACTTCAACTTGAGGACAAAAATTACCTTCATTAAATCTTGGAATGTCAGGAATATGTTGTAGTTTTGATTGATCATTTATAAGAATATATTTTAATGCTTATATCTATATATATTTGGTTTATACGGAAGAAGTATTATAGAGGTTTAGTTTTTTTATAATAGTCTCGAATAGATTAAAGTTTTGAATACGGACATTTCTTTAACTATTAATTTTAATCTCCGATTACTAAAATTATTTTATTAAATTGTGGTGTTTACATATTATTTATCATTCTGTAGCTTTATACTAAAGATCCTCAATATTTTATTTCCTCTTTAAGTATGAGTATTTACTTACATTAAAAGTTTAAATGCATAAAAGCATACACTCATTCATGTTTATATTTAATATCATATACGTTGTTTATGCACTAATCCATATGTTTTCTGGATGCTGCCCAAAGTTTCGACAATATTCAGATTAAAAGTTTCTTTATTCTATATCGCAAGTAAAATATCCTTAAAAATATTGATGTGCATGCTAAATTACTATTAACACTTGTTTATTTCCGCTTGCATTAGTATAAAGATATAAAATCTGCATCAATAATTTTTATACATTTATATTAAACCCCTAGACTGTGAGAAAATTCTTTACTTGATTGTGTATAGTTGCAACGTAGGCACATTTTTAAACGAGTGTAAAAGTAAAATAGCTCATTTTCAGAAAATAAAAATTAGTCGAACATTACTGTATTAATTTTCTTTTTATAAACATATCGAATGTTTTCTTGAATCTTATACATGCGTTTGCCTGTGTGTGTACATATGGAATTACTTAAAATTTTTAATGCATCTTAATTTTAACGAACAGAAAAATCTTTTTATATGAAATATGAAAAAGAAATGCAGATGTACTGAAATGTTTTAAAAATCTATTTCTGAAAAAAAATTGACTGTTTAAGATTAATACATTAATGCATATCAATTTTTTTATATGGTTTCGAAAGTTACATTTCTAATATTAATGAATTATTTGTTTCATCATACATCTTTGGTAGCGAGAGAGTGATAAATATTTCCATTTACGTTTTAGATTTATTCATGACATATGTATCTTTAATGCTCTCGAGTAATTATTTTTTACATCAATAATGCATATGCATTTTACTTGTTATTTTGTGCAAAAATGCAACATCTGGAAATGGATACATTACACATCCGTACAGCAAATTATTCAGAGTGAAATTTAATGGCTTCTGGGAGAAAACAATTCCCTTATTCGATTAGATATTCATATAATATTTGTAAGATCTAAGGAACATTTTTTTTTCATGTACACCTTTTCGGCATTTTAAGTTATTCTCATACCTTGTGGCTTCACCATTTTTCAATATGTTTATGATGAAGTCATATAATTTATTCATTAGTTTTTCATTTTTTCTTACTATTTGTTTTGTATACATACATAATATTTAACTAAATGTTACTTAATTATATAAAGTTGCATAGTTTTATGTTGTTTTTAAAACAATTTGGGAAAGTATCCACAACCAAAATTTATCTTTCTCTCACCCGTGTTTTAGTTAAATTAAATAATAATTGTATATACGGTTCAAAACATCTAAACACTAAAGCAATGGTTGTTCACTGAGTGAGTTTAAAGTACTTGCCGTTTAGGTTTAAGGTAGGCGCTCTACTGAAGAGGCAAATCTTTGACTGCACATTGAGCACCTACATCAATTGGTTATCCATAAGCACCATTCTGACTACTCGAACGTTTTTGTGTCTTACTTAAAATGACTCGGTAAATTTTAAATCCCGCTATCGCTGATATATAGTGTCATATTCTTTCGTACTGTAAAATATGTGAAGAAGGCTGAAAATTCTGTTTGAAATTAGTGAAATATAATAACTGTATGGAGAAATTTTTAACAGAATGATTGATAACAAAGCCTTTTAGAGGATTTATAAGCATGTATACACGGATGTGCACAGTAAAGACGGAAGTGAGTGATATTCTATTACTAATATAGGCGTGGTGAAGAAAAATGATAGAAACATTTGTTCGAAGAGGCGCTTTATAATTACAACTTTAATTTAAATTCTCAAATTTCAAGGTGTTGCAAAATATTTCAATTACTGCAATTTTTATTATACAAAGGACTAAAAAAATTCACGAAGGGGTGGAAGAACAAGATTACAAATCCACGCGAATTCAAATGTTGTTGCTCTCATACAAGAAATACCTTAATATTTGTGTAAATTGTTCAAAAAATTTTGTTAGTTTAAAATGAAAATTTTAAATTCATGTCTTTTATTATTTTCAGAAATGTATTTATTGTTCACATATTCCTCTTCTATACATTTTATTTTACATAACCTCACCTAAAAAATGTCACACCATCAAAAATAATATTAATTTTATATAAGTACAAATCAATCTTGGTACCTTCTTGGTTGATATGATGTGTTTATAATGGAGACCATGATCTGATAAAATTATTATACATTGTGACAACTAATGACCTAATTTTCTTCAAAAAGCATTGTAAACTTTCAGGCTGTAGCTATATGTTATTATAGCAAGATCAAAGAAAACATGAAATAATTAATTAAATTAACTGTAACAAATAATTTATTAAATCATTCCATTCCAGCGATATAAGAGTAATGTTTATTGTTCCTCAGCACTCTCTATTAATACACGAAGCAGTGAAGAAAGAAATAGATATTGAGAGTAAGAAGGATTTTGGTAAGAAAAATACGGCGTCAACCCTCTGCTCTACTCTCAGACTATTAAATTGTGGAAGGTGTAGGGTCACCACTGGGACTCATCGTAACAGGAATCATGAATATGGCATATACTGTTACTAAACAGATCATGAAATACTCGGTAACGGGGGTACTGATTTACGAAATTTACATGGTGTCCCAACAGATTAAAAATATTTTCTATGTTGTTGAATTTATGATTTAGTTGCTTAGATGCTGTGTGATAATGTATTGAAATATTTATTATATTTCATAAATATTTCATATTGGTATAAGTACATTGTTACGATTTTTTGAAGAAATAAAATCATTTAACTACCTCTATTTGTACATAAATTCAATATTTTGCTAGGTAAGAAAATTTTTTAAATCTACTAAAATTTTTTAAAATGTTATATTTCTTATTGTAATAACTATTTATTTATTTATTTATTTTTAAATATCACCGCAATTATAATATATAATTTAGGTACTGACTAAAACTGGTACTTTTGTAAAAGCGTCACGTGTGATATTTGCCCTTACAATTATTGAAAAGAAAGTAAGTATCGTGCGCAGAAGTATGAATTCTGAGTTTTATCTTAAAATAGTGGTGTGTACCTTTTTTAATAAATTTCAGTCATAAACATTTAATGCTTCATGCTCAAAAACATTTTTCAGATGAAAAAGTATACTTTTATACTTAATAAAATAATGGTAGTCATTAAATGTATGCTAGTTGTATACATTCAAATGAAAAACTGCTAAAACGTTTACTTCTATCTCGTCTTTATGAGTAGTGAAACATCTTAAAATTATACGTCTATAAAGTATTAGTTGTTACACATTTGTTTTTAAGGCAAATAACATTTATTTCAATACGTGTAGTTTATATTTAAACTAATAAATTAAAGTGGTATATTTGTTTTACAATCTTTACACAAGCGTTTTATATTAAAAAAAGTAACGATGCCGAAATCTCTTTCCCTTATTTCCCCTTTCATAAACGAAGCCCGTCTAATGCAAAATCTCTAGTATATGAATAGAAAAAGCAAAAGCAAATAATATATATTATCTGTACCCACAGGATTTAAGTAATTGCATTTTCGTGGGGGTTTTTCCTGATAGATATATTTCATTCCTTGTTATCCTTTTCGCTGTTTCTGAGTATTTTTAGATAGACGGCGGCATTAACGGTTAATTTGGTAAAGAAGTTTCTTATACTTTTCCGTAATACTGTGATCGTGTTTAATACAGATTTCAGTACAAGACAAGAAATGAAGCTTTAAGTGTAAGAATATTAAATGCAGTTTTTAAGGCTATCTAAAATCTGCTTTTAAAAACTATACATTAATTTATCTTTTTCAATAGGAAAACAACAGTACAAAACATTTTAATATAATTTTCCACTATTATCGTTATTTATTTATAAACTTTAAATAAATTGTATTCTACAAGCTTAAATTTAGATTTACATGTACTTGTTTGATTTTGTACAGCAAGATTCCATATATTAAATCATTATTCTTAATTTTTAGCCAAACGTGGGGAAATATTATGAATCAACTATGAAGAAATATGCGAAATATTAAATTTTGTTCAAACAATTTTTAATTCAGTATTGTAATGAATTTTACATCATTATTATTTCTATATTCCTTATAAATTCAAATATTTCTAATATGATTTATCATTTGGGCTTTAAGCTATCGTGTTTAAATAATTTCTTTCATGAAATCCTTTCTCTTTTATTCCAAATTAATTAAGCCATGTGTGTTTGTGACTCTTCTTACTCCCTGTCACCTGCAGATTTCAAACCACAAATTAATTTCATTCACCTTTTGATTAATATTATGAAGAGTATAAATTTAGGTGATGGCGCTTAGTAACATGAGTAAAAATGTTAATATTTAATTAATTTTCGGAAGTATGAATATATGTCTTACATATGTATAAAAAACATTTTTTGTTTATATATATTTATAATTATTTGTGCGTATAGAAAGAAAGACATGTATATATGTACACAAATAATTATGTTATAATTTCTTCATTTCATATATTTCCCTTTACTATCAATTGGCAAATAAATCTAGAAATAAAATATGTCGCAAATTTTGGCGACATTCTACCCTATTTTACACTTCTTGAAATTCACTTTTGTTACACATTTTCCTCGTACAATTTACCTATTGCACATGAGAATAAAAAGGACATAGCAATTAGTGTAGTTATAAATATATTAATTGGAATAATACTATGGGAATTTTAGAATCTCTCTAATTAGGAAGCATATTATTAAACAGAAATCTGTAGAGAAATAATATCCCATAAATTTATGATAAAATATAATTTACAAAAGTTGGCTTTCAGTCATTAAATAAATTCAATATGAAGGATAAGAAATAATGTAGCTCAGTACATTTATTGCAAAATTTTCCCAAAACTACAGTTTCATAGTTCCATATATATCTCTCACACATACACACACATGTATATATATGTAATCTATTAAAAATATTATAGTTAAAATATCTCTTAAATTTTTTTTTTGTTCTTACTCCTTCAAATTTATTTAATCAGCTGTGTAATATCTTATTTAAAAAGGAGTGTTCCCGATTTGGATTTTTTCATTCCAATTCTCAAAGCTCAATCTGAAACAGATGCAAATTTTTTGTCCATTTGCCACGTTTCCAAGCTGTTTAAAAAACATATCTAACTCCTACAATGATATAAGTTCATGTCTGATTCCTAATAACGCTGAATAAACTCTCTTGGGAAGATATCCTACCGGGTCTCACTGTGGAACTGACATTTTTGATATCAAAGTGTTTTCGTAATCATTAATTATTATGATCTGCAGGGAAAGGTATTCCCTTCAGATCATTCCCTTCTCCGCCTTTGACAGAGAAGCATGTGTCTTTTGCTTAGCTCTCAAATAAAAGTTAAATTCCACGTTGAACTGGAACTTGCTTCTTTTCGAGGAATGACCCGACTGCAAAATCATTACTTCTAGCTGTTTAGACTTCTCCTTGCCCAGAAAGCCCGACAATTATAAATCATAGAGGCTAATTCTATGTGACATGTGAATTAATTTTCACCTCTTTACACACACATACATATACATTTTTGATCCCATTCGTCTTAAATGATTTTTGCTAAAATCTTGGAAGCCTTCATAGTATTCGTCTGTAATACATTCTGATACTCATCTACCAATATATATATATATATATATATATATATATATATATATATATATATATATATATATATATATATATATATATATATATATATATATATATATATATATATATATATATATATATATATATATATATATATATATATATATATATATATATATATATATATATATATATATATACTATATATATATATATATATATATATATATATATATATATATATATATATATATATATATATATCAGTATGTGTGTGTGCATAAATGTATCAGAAAATTTAAAATACAAAACGTATCAATAAATTCAGAAAACAATAAGAAGAAATTAGTAGCTGTTGGTAGTTAAATTGTGGAAAAAACTTTTTTCCTAATCATAATTACTTTCATTCTTGTTTACTCAGAGAAAGTATAGAAAGGTATTTCTGCTAATAGCATCACAAATTGCAATAATCCTAAGAAGATTTCATAGTAAACGTTAATAATTCTGATTAATAATCCTTGTTATCTGCTAAAAGCATATATATAAATATTACTTTTTTTACATGATATATTACTTAATATACTGTAATTACTAGAAATTAGAGCTAATATCCAAGAGAAAAAATATCAATATTGCATTCGAGGATAAACTAATGAAGATATATTTAAAGTTTCATATATTTACATCGTACAAAAATATTACCTCACATTTTCACACGTTAACTATTTAAATTGCTTTGATATTACCTTTATGTTTCTAATAAGAAATAATGAATAATATCAAGGTTATAAACTGATACATATGAACACAAATTTGAAAGAACTTAATATATAAATAAATTTTTATTTAAAAATAAGAATTTATCATAACTAATGGTTTTTACACTTATTTTAAGAATTAGTGTTTTAATAGTAAAAAAATGTTTCTGCAAAGTGAAAATTTTAATTTATTTCTTATGAAATATAAATGCTATGTCACATGAACTGTATTAAAAACATAACTTTATACTTACAAACACATACACGCACATATATATATATATATATATATATATATATATATATATATATATATATATATGTGTGTGTGTGTGAGTGTGTATATGTAAAAACTACTAAAAACGGAACATTTATCATTAATTTACCACTACCACTACTAGTGGTTATACTGAAATATTGATTTTTTTTGGGACACAATTAGTTTAATACTCGTGAAGCTCTCCGAAAGAAGCCTTCAATAGCATAATTTCTGCAGATAGTGACGTAAATTAGATTACTTTTGGAGGGTGTCCAATAAGTAATATTAATAAAGGTTTGTATTGGCTAGTAATAAAATACGATATTTTTTGCTTAGTAGCTACATATTTTTTATATCTTTCTCTCCAAAGTAGTTTATGATATATTGCATTATACGTCTCTGTCAACAGAATGTTTTTTTTATCATTCCATTTTAGCATAAACACACGAAGGCAAATTATAGAATTTTCTATCTTTCACTTTTATAACTTTAGTTCCGAAAGCACCTTATGTTATCAATCCTGTTTTGTGACTAGAAATCGGTTTCAAATCAATCAAATCTATAAGGTTATATGTCTATAAAGTTAGAAAAATGTATTCCTTACTGAACCTTTTACACACTACTTTTATAATTGTTTTAGACGAATATATTTACAAAATTTTGCATAATTTAAAAGGTTATCATCTATGTAGATATATCACTCTTGAAGATATTTATGCATGTAATGATATCAATATCTAAGCCCTAAAGTCTATCCAAAATTATCCCTTTTCTCCATTCATTATTCTAAATCTTAATTTCTTCTCTCTATATTAATCATATTTTCCCAGCCATGCAATTTGAACAAGGAAATTTTCATTCCTTCAGCCGAACCCCGAAAATCTGTCTTTGATTCTCAAAACAAAAAAATGATATTGCTGGCATTTTAAAGAAGAAACAAAACATTCCCAGGAAAATCTGTAACGATCAGTAATAATACTCTTCTGAAATGCTACACTTTGGCAGATTGCTCTAATCCAGTGTTTCTTAACCTTTTTGGCACAATGGACCACTTTAAAAATTTTAAATATGTCACGGACCCCTCTGTGAAAAAAAAATTGCTTAATTGCATCATTTATTACAAAAAAAATCTGTTTTATTATTTCATTATTTTAATATTTTTATTTCAATAGTATAAAAAATTTGAAGAAATTAAAACTTTTAATGTGAAGGCTGTTGCTGCTTTTCCTTGAACAGATTGAATTGAAGGATGATTTTCGACAAAGCATTTTATGTTCGATATTCAGTCGATTTTGATGTGATATTTTTATTGTGACAAGTGTGGAAAATCCCGCTTAGCAAAGATATACTGTAGCAAACATAGTAATGGCTGCCATAGCTCGTTTTATAAGCAATGGGTAGGCTTCTCTTAAAGAAGACCAAAACTCTCCAAGAGTTTTTGAATCGAAATCCAATTTTTAACAAGGACTTTGTTTTCAAATCAATTACCTCATCTTGGGCAAGGTTCATGTCATCGATACAGTCAATATCACAAAGAAAAGGTTTACTAATCCACAACTCATCTTTAATATTTATTCCATCCGAATTGAAATATTTTTCAAATGAAACTTGATGTACTTCCAGGTGTTCACAGATTTCATTTTACAAGTTATTCAATAACAAACTATCTTACCGACATCCATTTTCAAAAAGCACTTCGCCCAACATTTGAAAGTTTGCATATATCCTGTTTTGAATTCTAATTTTCTAAAGTGACATTTTCAATAAAAATGCCTGTAGTTTCTCAGTGGCATCCATAGTTGTATCAGGCCCTTGAATGAAAGACTTTTGCAAAAGAGGCTCACAAAATAAGAAGAATTCTTCTTTGATAGTATCAGCAGACACGTCACGAACAAAAACAAGAAGTTGACTACAATTCGAGATGTCTGTATTTTCATCCATTTGCATACTAAAGGGAAATGGCGATGCTTTCAATTCATCGATGATCTATTTCAAGATATTGCAAGAAATTTCAACTATTCTTGAATGTATCACATCATTGGAGAATGGAATAGCCTCAAGTTCTTTTCTCTGTTCCAATCCATAAACTAATTCAACCATTTCCAGCGCACATGGCTTAATTAATGGCTCTGCAGTAGTATGCTGTTTCTTACTTTTGGCAATACGGTATACAACTCTGAAAGATGCCTCAACCAAAGGTTTTTGGGGAATACCAAATCCAAGTTTCGTTAATGTTCCATATTTCGAAAACTGGGCTTTCTTCTTGGTAAAAAATTCTAGATCTTTAGATGCATTTTCAGGTTGAAGAGATTTGAGATGCTTTATCAATTTTGCCGGTTTCATACTGGCGTTTGCCAAAACTTTTCCACACAGAAAGCATTGTGGCTTTTCAACACCGTCCAATTCCTTCATGCAGCAGAATCTATATTTTACATAATTTTCATCATACTTGATTTTTTTTGGACATTTTCGGCTACAAAAAATATCAAATAATCAATTTAAACATTAAGAATTCAAATAAAAAAGTAAAACAAATATTTTGCTTTAAAAATTTGCAAGAACTTTGCGGAACTGATTTTAACGTCACTTTATTTTAAATGGAGTAAAATTCAAAGGCTACTCTGTGTTTCAAAAAATTTCAAATTTTATATGGTTTGCGAATGTTCTTTTCCTCGTATTGTAGAGTCTCTATTGGGAAATGGCAGACAGACGGCTTATAGAGGATGCCCGTGACAAAAAAAGGTTTTTTTTTAAATATTGATGCAAACATTTTAAAAATTAGGAGTAGTTGGCGTACCCCCAAAATATGACCCATGGACCCCCAAGGGGTCCATAAACCACAGGTTAAGAAACCCTGCTCTAATCAAAGGTTACTCTTTTCAAGCAATTAACTGCTGTCTCAGAATTTTCCCACGACACTAAACCGTACATGGTATTTGGTCATCTCAGTCAAAAAGGTTGGCATTACAGAGAGAGCTCTCTGACACCGTTCGGTTCAGATGCCTCTGGATTTTGTTCGATTTTGAGAAGATGAAATAAAGATTACGTTCGGCCACGACGACTGATGTGTTTCTTCAGGACGGAAATTTAGCGGGACACTTGGCAGCCCGGTATGCTTGGACTGAGAAAAGTAATAAGGGCAATTAAAAATGGGTTTCAAGTGTACATTTTCGGGCTAGTATGTTCCCCATAGTTACATGCATATATATTTGGTGGGGTATATATATATATATATATATATATATATATATATATATATATATATATATATATATATATATATATATATATATATATATATATATATATATATATATATATATATATATATGTGTATATATATATATAGTATATGGGGTAGAAACTACTTAAATGTTTATCGATACCAAATTATTTTTATCTATATCCAAAGATGTAGTTTGTATCGACTATTTGTTTTTAAAAACCTTAATGAATAAAATGTCAATGCAAAAATATAGCTATAAAATTTGTTACAAGATTTAATTCAAGTGAGATAAAGGGAAGCATAATCATTTATATATACTTTATTAATAGATATATAGATTATAATGTCTGTGGCTGAATCTATATAACATATATAAAGTATATATATATATATATATATATATATATATATATATAAATATATATATATATATATATATATATATATATTATATATATATATATATATACAGATATACATATATATATATATATATATATATATATACATATATATATATATATATATATATATATATATATCTTAACATATATATAATATATCTTATTATAAGTTTAATTAGTGATATAATATATAATATACATATATTTTATATATATATATATAAAGTAACATCCCAATAATAAAATAAAGGGAATATATCCCCTAATTCACAGGGCTTAACGTGTTATTCTTCTGAAGTGGAATTGTGTTTGAATCTCTCGTGTTTACACTATTTTCATAATAAAGAAGTCAACAAAACTATGGTATTGTATGTGCGAATGCTGAAAACAGCATTCTTCTTAAAACAGGAAAATAAATTTCCTTAAATTTAGAAGCATTATATTATTTTAAATAATTGCATACGGTAAAAAAATCTCATTCCTCTGAACAAAATCTGTTTATATACCGAAAAAAAGGCATGCAGAAATAACCCTGGAATAGATTTTTTTTTCAAATACCAGCAAAAATTGGATTAATCTTGGAAAGTGTCCCATAAATAATGTGATTAATCATACCAGTTAATTGTTAATAACATAAAGTTTTCTGTTGTTTGGGAGCTAGTTTTTTTCGGATGTTTTTTAGCACTGCAATTTCTAAGGTGTGCAATAATCTGATTATCTCGAGAAACTAGTATTTCTTGATATGTCAGTTTACTTAAACAAGCGACGGTGCGTTTATGATTAAAATATATTTCGCATACGCTGAGCTTTATTTTCGTATCTAGAGTTATAAAACTAATTTAATATTTTTAATGTATCTATTAAGATGTAGTAAATTAGTTTTAAATCTTTATGTACATAAATACTTACGGATTATACATTAGCTCATGCATCCTCACATGAAAAACACATATTCAATGAATTTAAGTATGAAATGTATTTTATTCACTATTTTTAGTATAGGTTAAAGACTTAGCTCTAAAGTGCGAGAGTTCTATAAAGACACACTTTATGTTTAATTTAATTTTTTTATTTCTTATTTAAATTTTTTCAGACTTTCTAATTAGAAATTTCTTTCTAGTTCCTCCCCAAATCAACCATAATTATATGTATATATTTACTATTTATTTATTAATCATGGAATAATTTTAATGATGAACCATGTTTGTCAATTTATTAGAAAACGTACATAGTATAAAATATGCATTTATTAAAACATTAATGTTAATAATGATCCATTAGTGCACTTAAAGAATTACGTAAAAATCAAAGTAGATCAATGTTATTTAGAACTACTTTCGTGGCTGAAAAGACACACGACAGATATAAAAAAAAAGTAGGGCGTTAGCTTTCAGTAACTTTTGCGAATGTCTAGCTTATTTTGAAAGCATATAAAAATTGGTTTATAGTGTTTTCATGTCTTCTTAGATGACTTGCTTTTTCTTGTTTTTGTTTTTGTTTTTTGTTTTGAGTCAAAATAGAGGACAATCTTAGCATATGCCTAAAATATTTAGATTTTATATCATATATAATTTTGTATTTTTGATCAAGATTTTATGATTTTTAACCTCGTTTAATTCTTTTTATACTAGGGAAACACAAAAGAATACCTATATCTATTTTAAATCATAACCTTACACTGTAAAAATTACATATATCAGTTAATAATTATCCAGATTTTCTTTATTACAACTGGTATCCCATGATATTTAAAATTTCATCTAATTACTAAATGAAGTTATTATAAAAGACGAAATGCAATATGTGAAGTTTTTTAAATAACAAATTTCGAGAATCTATGTAACTGAGATTTAAGGTAGTCCTTAATATCATAAATTCAGAAGAGATACTTTAGTATAGAAAGCCTCGAAAATTACGGAATTACAGAAATCATATTATTTTACCTATGCACTGCAACTATATATATATATATATATATATATATATATATATATATATATATATATATATATATATATATATATATATATTATATATATATATATATATATATATATATATATATATATATATATATATATATATATATATATATATATATATATATATATATATATATATATATATATATATATATATATATATATATATATATATATATATATATATATATATATATATATATATATATATATATATATATATATATATATATATATATATTTTATATATTATATATATATAATAGTATAAATATATATAAATATGTATATATATTATATAAAATATATATATATATGTATGTTAATATATATATATTTATATGAATATAATATATATATTTATAGAATTATATATATATAATATAAATGTATATATAAAAATATATATATATATATGATATTAAATAATATATAAAATAGTAAATTGTTTCATGTTAAATAATGATAATTTACTGTTACTTTAAGACTTGAAAGGAATAAAAAAATTTTAATTTATTATTTTCCTGAATAAATATCTTAAAAGATATTGAAATTAAATGTCCTATACTATAAACTTAACTGCAAAATGATACTGATAAAAATAAAATCAATAGCGCATGCATTGTTAAAATGAATTTAAACTTTAGTTCATATCTCAGTGATTCATAGTGTGAAAAATTTTAAATTTTGTCATAGATGCATTTGGTGTTTATAATAAGTTTTCCCCTAAGATCATGAAATTTTGTTACAAATACTGTGTTTTGCAAATACAGTTTGAAAACAAGTATTATTTTATGAAATAGGTACATATTTAAAAATGATTAAAGATTTCATTTTTTTTTTTGTTGAAAAAGCAGTCAGTCTTTAATTATTTTACTTTCCGTATATTTTCATTATTAAATAAAATGTTCTATTTTATGAAAATACTATTTTATGAAATCATTTATTTTCTGTGGTTTTTCAAACAGTGTCAAATAAATTCAATAGTTTTTAGGTTTAATTATTAAGAGTAGGATTATGAAATTAAGTTTTAAAAATAAAATTAATATTTGATTTAGTCATTCTCTAGTTGCTCTTAATATCTTACTTTTAAATTTATGCTAAATTGAAAATAAACAGCATTTAAAATGATCCAAAGTGATTGCCTGCTCTAGTTTAACATAAATTTATATATTCTTGAAAGACGTGTTAAAGAATGCTTTATTAAAATGTCATGCTATATTAATTTTCTTAATTAGAGACTTATGAAAATAAATGATAATTTTTGTTCATTTCATTTAACCTGTGTATACATTTTAACCAAATTAGTTAGGTAATAAATGGATTACATTTAAAATTAATAAAATGGTAATTTCTTGAAATTTCGATTCAGAAATCCAGTTTTTAGCATAATTAATGGAAAAGGACTCTTTATTTACCTTCTGTAAAAGTGTAATTTCATTAATTAAATGTGGTAATAAATAATGTTAATTCTAAGTTGCATAAAAGATAATGTCATTGTAATTGTTTTAAATTTGAATGTCATTTGATCTTTGATTCACTCGTTATGTAGTTTACAGTAATGCCCATTAGAAAAGAACAATTGGTATAATTATTTTAATTAAAGTTATTAGAAGAACTTCTACAATTATTTTTAATTAAAAAGATGTGTAATTACATGAAAATTACAGAGATGAACATAAAAGAGATTGTGATTCTTTTTTTGTTGTTGTCGTTGTTCTAAAAAATAAAATATTGTAATTTAAATACTCTGTGATGATTTCTAACTGATTTCTATGGCAAAAACTTTCAGATAAGGGAAATTTATTTCAACTTTGTAAGCAGGGATAAAGCATAAGACCCCCAAGTTTGGCTTCCCACCTCTTTAGGTATTGTCTGGGAACTTGGAGGACATTTCATTTAAGAATTTTTCTTACGTGCCCCATCCGCCATTAAATAAAATGTCAAATATTTGGCCATCTCTAGCCTTAAACTCGCAATTCTCGTATCATAAGATCAAAGCCTTTTCTGACTGTTGACTACCGTGTTTCCTCAGTGAAAAACACAATACATTATTGTTAACTATCTAGTTGAATATATCCATACTGATTTCGTTATATAAATTAAAAACAAAACTAAAAAACTAAAACTATTAATGCTGTTGAATGTTGTCATTTAAACTGAAGTTTAAAATGTTCGTTCGTTTTAAAACTTTTAAGGGAAGATGGTTAATGGCCGGCCTCAGATAAGCCGTTTAACCGTTAACCGTGGTTAATTTCTGTTCAAACGCACAACTGCGTCCCACCATTGGTTGGCGCTATTGGTTAATCGCGATCACTTTGGTGAGACCGACCCTAAATATTATATGATTTTATATTTAGTTATTTATTGCTTTCTATCTGTGCTATCTGAGTTAATAAGAATTATTTCGAAGCACATCATGTTAATCTAGGTTGTTCGATTACATATAAAATATTTAAAATCAAACTCAAAACCATATCTAAGTAATAATAAAGAGTGTGAATTATGAAAGAGATGCACATCTACAAAGTTTTATGAAAACAGAAGTACTTTCCACAACACAATATTTTTGTTTTTATGTTATATTGCTGGGTTGTAACAGAGAAATGTCCATTTTGCAACTATAGTTAGTATGAAAAACAAAATACATCATGATTACATTCATTTATTACCACATTGTCACGTCCAATACAGTTATGGGATCTTGTTCCTAATGATTTGTAACTTTCTCTT
>CM063505.1:197774150-197809150 GCA_032207245.1 Pardosa pseudoannulata
AACCTAAAACCTCTTTCTACGAGTATGAGAACATAATTGTTGTCTCAGCATTTTCCTCACCTGGCGCTCTCGCTAAAGGATGGTGTTACAAGATCTATGCAGAAAACATTCTGCCTATGTCAGGTTCAGATGTTTCTGGATTTTGTCGTATTTCGATAAGATGAAATAAAATCTACATTCAGCCAAGACGAATAATGTGTTTCTACAGGACAGCAGATTAGCAGTACTCTTGGCAGCCCAATATGCCCGGACTGAGAAAAATAAAAGAGACAACACATTGTAAGCTGAGCATGTACTAGTACTTTTTTGACGATTGATGCTTCAGCGCAGGACACGTACTAGTATGTTTTCTGATGATTGATACTTGAGCGAGGGTCACGTACTAGTATGGATTAGTGTAATCCCATGGTTTGTTTGTGGGTACAAAAATAACGGTATATACAGGAAAAGAAGCCGAATATTCTTGTCTACTAAATAGATTCTGGAAAAATTTAAACAAATAGAAACTAGTTTTTACATTATTAGTTTTATGATTGCTCTTTTCATTTTTTTATAATGCAAAAATTTTATATATAACATAATTCGAAAACATTAAAACTATAGACTGCTATTTCTATTTCATTTTTCATATTTACGATACTATTATAAATTTATCCAATAAAAATGTTTTTTTTTTGTTTGCAAAAATCTTATAGTTCTTATTTATATATTTATATACTTGTTTATGTATTTCAATATAAAATACGAAAAATTGGTTTAAAATTAAATAACTTTCAATCTATTAAGATTTAACTGAATAACTAAATTTACTCGCAAAACTGCCGTCCCGGTATAATTCCGCTGCGAAATGTAACCGCACACAATATGTTAAAAGCGGCTTTCCCGTATAAATTTGGGTCCGGTTTGTCTCATCGTTACAGAGAGTCCACAGAATTCGAACTTGTGCGAGGAAACCCCAAAGGATTTCGAATCAAGTAGACTCTCTTTAACGATGGGACAAACTGAACCCAAATATTAGCCCATTATTGCCTTCTCCTTAAGTAATCATTTACTGAAACATTGGCCCAAAAAGTTGCGTTTATTCTTTCTTACTCAGTCTGGTTTTCAAGGCAATTGAAATTAATTCTCGAAGTGCACAGTATTCAGTCTGTAAGTTAGACAATCCCCTTAATAGTTTCGCTGAAAAATAATTCTATACAACTGAATGAAACTATTCTTCGGGCAATTATAATCGACGACAAACCAACGAATAGGTAATCAATAACGTTTTAAAATGCATGTGTCTAGTGTCGGGTTAATAAACTGGACAGATATGAAATATATCTCAACGACATATCCTTAAAAGTGTTATCACTGTGACTGATTTGTCTAATGACGTTCAACTTTACACTGAAAGCTACATCTCCTGGCAGACGAAAAGGAAACCAAACTTGTGATAGTTTGGTATGCAAACCAATTTGAATCAATCTCCTGTAATTAAAGAATTTTCTCCTTTAACTGTTTGCGCTGGCATGAATTATCCCTCTATGTCGTGTATGTTGTGCCAAACATTTATCTCGCTTATACTCTTGCTGAACATGATCCTGGTAAAATCCACAATGTCTTTAAACTTTGAGATATTCTCGTAACTATATAATGAAGAACGTTTCAATAGATATATCGTTTTTAGATCACCCTTATTTACACCTTCTCTTGAATTTCCATTTTACCAAAATAAGTAGTTGGTCATTTTATGATACCACACTAATGGTTTTGAGTTTTCAAAACTATTCGTCCCTTAAAAATCCAATAGATGAAATGGACATACCTTTTAAGGTCGTTATATAAACACTAGCATGTTATTTCACGGTACAACGTGCAGAAGATTTTGACTACGAAATAATTTACTTTAATTTCGTAAACGTGCTTTAGTGACTTATTTTAAAACATCTATATATAACATATATTTTCGCTTTATATAATTAATCGCGTTATATAATTTTATATACATAAAAAATTAAGGAGTATTTTCTTCAGGAGCGCATGTATATATGTGCTTGTGTATATATATATATATATATATATATATATATATATATATATATATATATATATATATATATATATATATATATATATATATATATATATATATATATATACATGTACAAATGCATATATCTTCTTAAAAAATCTATTGTCTATGTAAACTTATTATAAAACTCATTTTTGGCGTGATCATATAGTTCTTAAATAGAAAAAATCTGTAAAATATATGATATGCCAATTTTTATAGAATTTTGTAATATGTTTGTTTTCTTAAAAGCCATGTGTGCCGTCCATGGTTTTTTTCTGTGATCTTTCAGAAAACGCCATTTTCTACCTCCAATTTTGTTTGGCGACTTTCAAAGTGGCCGGAAGAGTGTAGATATCGCATCTGTTCCGCCAAATGTTGTAAGACATTAAATTTCTGATATGATTGTTCAATGCGATACTATAGATTGTAAAAAAAAAAATTAAGCAGTATTGAATTAAAATGTATTGTATTTAAAAATTTAGAATAATTGAGAATAAATCTTGAAATCGTGATCTCAATAAAAAAAAGTGATTACAAATTTCAATATAAATTTAAAATTTAATAAAATGTGCAACGAAGATTTCCCTTTCCCTTCCCCGAAGATGCCTTGCCCTTATGACGTCATAAATTATTATCATATTTCATGTTTTACCAATATAAGAGGAATACTTTTAATACTTAACACAAAGGAAACTGTATTTTGATAACAAAAAGTTGTGACATATGAAAAACTAATATTGATAGGGATAACAATCAATATACTTACTGCTTATAGAAAATATATTGACTATTTCCTGACAGCTATCACAATTATTGACACATTCTCACAGAATGAAAGAAATTAGATGTTACATTTATCTTGAATTATATTTAAATGAACTTATATAATTTTCCAAAATAATTTTATTTAACTACTTGAGCAATTAATTTCTTCACGTGCAATATTGAATTTCAAATTTTCTTTATTCCTATTGGCAACCAGAATGCAGATGTTGATTTTTCAGTTTTGCAGAAAATATATTATTGAAGAAGAATGTATAATGACCTCACACTTTTAAAATAAATTAATTATGAATTAGACATAATTTATAGTATATTGTAGGTTTTATACTAGTATCCCATATAAATGTTTATAAATTTCAGAAATAATTTTAAGCAACAAATGCAGTTTGAAATATTTTTAAAATTGAAAAAAATTACAAAGTCTTACTTCAAATACTCATAAACTTTTCTCATACAATATTGTAATAAGCACAGTTTAAAATGATCGGATACCTTTTTAAAATCATCTCATTTGTTCTATGTTTGTATGGTAAATACTGTTATAACAGTTCTCTGTAACTTTCATGACTATTCCGAAAAACTCCGAGAATTATTAACAAAATAAAACTTGTAAATTATTCAGAGCTATTGAAAAGAAACACACACACACACACACACACACACACACACACAAATATATATATATATATATATATATATATATATATATATATATATATATATATATAAATCATATATATATATATATGTGTGTATATATATATACTGTATATAATTTTATAAATGATGCCATGATACGTAAAAATTTTTATTAGAAAAAATATTACAAATGTGAAAAACAATTTCTATATGTATTATTCAACAAGATGAAACACTATTTATTTTTTGATTTAAGCAAGGTTCCCTTCATTAAAACGTCACCAAATTGTCACTAATAAAATGTCAATAATATGTACTTCTACATGAATATATATATATATATATATATATATATATATATATATATAATATATATATATATATATATATATATATATATATATATATATATATATATATATATATATAATATATATATATATATATATATATATATATATATATATATAATGACTAGTTTTGTTTCAGATAATTCTTAAATATATAAAGTTTAAAGAGGTCAATAAGTTTGATTACTTCAATAAATTATGTAAGCATACATCAATATACCTATTCACACATATACATATATATGCGTAATGTTATTTTAACGTAAAACTAACAAACTTAACTATAATTGTATTTTAAAATAAATTTCAATAAAGGCTATTCTATTCTTAAAATGCAAATTCGATGATCATCTTTTGTTCTTTCTTCTGCTCCGCATATACTAGAATTAATTTGTCCTTTCTTCAGCCATTCTTATATAGTAACTTATTTACTCTTATTGTAGCTTCATCACATGACTAACGACTAAAACTGTGATTGGCTGTCTCACACAATAGTATAACTTCATGTACATGTTTGTATATACATGAAGTACATAAAAACATGTACCTCATTTAGATAAAAAATATACATGAAGGGCATGAGGACCCATTGTCATCATATAACCTCGTTAAGAATGATAGTAAATAAAACTCATATTTCTAAATATTCGTGTATTCTCTTCGGCCACCCAACTACTAACCACTGCATTTAAACCAACAAGAGTCTATTTTTACATTTATGGTGGATTAAAATGTCTATGATTCTCTCTTTCTTTCTCTTTCTCTCTCTCTCCCTCACCCACTCACTCAAACACATACACACATACACACACACACACGTGTGAGTTTGTGTGCGCGTATCAGTCATTATGTCTTCTGAAGTCAGGATAAGATGCTAAATATATATGTTAATAATATCTTATTCATCGTTACCATTAGTATAGTATATTTTGACAGAGAATTTTCAATAACTAATATATTGTAGGCATATAAGAGTAAAACAAGTTAGTAAATGTAAATAAAATTAAGATATTTATTTAAAATTAACATGTAAATTATATTCATTACATTTGCCTTATTCTGAAGTTGTTTAACAGATCTGCATAATCTTTACGAAACTCTCTTATTTTATTCTCATAAATACAGTGAATGTCTTAACATATACAGAGAAATCTTGCATATATTATCATTTGCATCAATTATTCAATTTTAATCAAAATTTTTAAAAATATGGCGGTGTTTATATTTCTTGAACTTAATTTTAGTTTTTTTTTTTTTAGAGAAAAATCTTCAAGGAAGGTACTGTTATTTAGATTTATAAATATGCATCTGTAATAAATGGTTAATTATGAATCATAATTACGTAATCCCAAATACATTCTATAATCTAAATAAACTTAGATTTATATGCTAGAATTCATTTTACTTTTATTTTTTTAAAAAGTACAATATCACAAAGAATTTAATAAAAGGTAAAAACTTTCAAGAAAATTGAGGAATAAATGAATATTCAACGCAAGTAAATTGCAGATACCAAATATTGAACTTATTGGCGGTAAAAATGAAATGAATAAGGAGATAAAACTTATGCACATTCTATAGCCCACATTCAGTACTAAATACATGGATTAATGCACTCAGACGTTAGGACTGGACATAAGATCTCCTAGTGGTCAGCCGTTGGTCAGTGTGTCGGGATCAAACCGAGTAAATTCACAAAATCTTATGAATCTTTAAACCACGCTATAAACCATATATAAAATCTGTTGGCATAGATGTCCACTGGTAGATTTCAAGATGAAAGTTGGAAAATCAAGAGGGAAAATGTATTTTTTTAAACAGATCAAAATTAAGAATATTTATAGTGTTACCAATTATCTTTTACACCGTTATGGTAATCGATAAGTAAATGTTTCGGGATCAAGCCTAGTATAGTAAACTCACCAAACTCTTACTTAAGCTAACAAAGGCCATGCGCGAAATTTCTGTTGGTACAGATAACCTCTGACTGGAATGTGTTAAGTTGAATGTAAGGTTGAATTTCAATAAGAAAAATGTCACTTCTTAAACTTTTCAAAAGAAAGGGAAATATGTAGTGTATCAAGACTGCTCCTTTACTGCCGGTATGTTAAAAAGTTGCCTTAAAGCTACCAAAGACATAATGGTTGGACAAGCTCCCAATATCATCAAATATTAATAAGTACATAAGCACACATATATATATATATATATATATATATATTATATATATGTGTGTGTGTGTGTATTTATATATGTATGTATTTATGTATGTATCTTGCACCACAAAGGGAAGATAGTACACCTTTAATTAGCATGCAGTCGGCGGCCAGGGCAAAACATCCTTGAACAAAGAAAATTTACGATCAAAATGAACACACTTTATCCAGTCCAGTTCTCTCCTTAGAAGCATATAAGCATTAAGAATCAAGAACCATATATTAAGAATCATAGAAGCATTAGTAGTATTTTTAATATCTCTGAGACCTAATGCTCATTCCTGATATTTTAATAATCATAATAGATTCATCTAATTTTCATATTAACCTTCACATTACTTATTATACAATGGCAAAAACAAAATTTGTCATGTATGATTTCAAAAATTTTCAGAAAATCTTGGGTTTATGAAAAAACAAATAAAATTACGAAAATGAAATTTCGTGTTCCGTTTTATGATTAAAATTTGCATACTTTTCTTTGCAGTAAGGTAAAAAAATTACATTTCATTATTAAAGGATACAGACGCATTTTCAATTCTAATTAAAAGTTAAATATTTTTAGAAGAGCATAATTTTTTAAAAAAATAATTTTTCAATTTTTTCTTCTCATCCTCAAATCCAATTATAAGGCACTGCAATCAGAAAAAAGTCTTAAGTAATTATCAGGTAGCACGGACAGAATTTTGAATAGAGGACTTGGATTCTCTGAATAAAACTTAGAACATGATTAGACTAGGAATTATCTTTCGCCACTTTAAATCACCCCGAATAATTTACTTCCATACTTTCCTAATTTGGATGTATAGTTTTTGAATCGTAATGTACTCGAAGGAAGTAGACTTATGCATTAAACAAACCTTCCACATTCAAAACTCATGTACAATTACTATTAGGCTAAAAACAATCACTACTGTGTCTTCAATGTTTTTTCAAACCTGAGGTCTCATCTTGGTTTTAAATTATTTTATTGCAAAAGGTAACGAAATGAAAAATTTGTATATTTGAAAGTTCGACTGGGAAAGGATTTTTGGAATAAATAAATATACTTTATGGGTAGAATATGCTAAAGAAATGTTATAAAATTCTATACTAAATAATAAATATGACATAAAATGTGCTCCCGACAGATAAAGCTTTTTTTAAGAAGCTTTTCAAGTAAATATAACTTTTGTTATCCAATAAGGCAGATGTTTAAAAGTTTCAGGATTTGATTGTATCTCTACTGTTCTTTATAGCATTAAAAATATTTCTCATTTCATCTTAAATATTTTTACAAAAAGTATGATGCTCTTTTATTCAATTGTGACAAAGTGAATTGAACTTTTTATTCTGTGATAAATGTTAACCCCTAAAATATAGTAGATTCAAGCATATCAATATGAGTTCGATTCTGTAGTTTGATTTCGAGTTTAATTTTCGTTTTTTTTTTACAGTTTCTTTCTTTTATGGGATAAGGTCTTTTATTGAGTTTCATCCATCTTATTCTAGTCTGTTTAGCAAAAATTTAAATAATCACATTTTCAGGAATATAAAACTGTAAAAAACTAAATATAACAATACTTTGTATATATATATATATATATATATATATATATATATATATATATATATATATATATATATATATATATATGTGTGTGTGTATATATGTATATATATATATATATATATATATATATATATATATATATATGTGTATATATATATATATATATATATATATATATATATATATATATATTATATATATTATATATATATATATATATATATGTATGTATGTATGTATGTGTGTGTGTGTGTGTAAAGTGTCCTGTTCTCTAACCAGGCCGCTTGGATAGATGGAATATTTCCGAACGGTATACAAACCGAACAAATACAAATGCTAAAAAATTTGCTCCCAAGCCATAGTTCCCAGGTTTTCCAATAATTTTTAACAATGTTGAGAAAGTACAGCCCAATTATTAAAATGTTCAAAAGTCACACACAACACAGTCAGGTGAATCCACCACTTAAAATCTGTAGAGATGGTCTTGTAAACAGTCAGACACTTAAAAAAGCCACTGCAACCTTTCTCGGAAAAAGTGGGAACAGCTCTCTTTTCCCCCAAAACCCTCCAATTATTCATAGCATATTCAGCCTTCTTGCTTAATAGTTTTCTTAAGAAATGATGAAATAAAAGTTAAAATTAAAAATTTAGATTAAATAAGAATCATACGTCCATGATATCTTATATATTACAATCTGATTATATATGTATATATGAATGTGCCTCTATCTCCTGACGAACCGGTGCGCGCCGAAGGTATCAAAAGACGCAAAACAATCCAGGGATGTCATTTCGCCAATTCGAGTTCAGATGTTCCAATTAGTTCTAAAGATATCAATGAATAGCCGACCAAAATGACATTTTAATTTTATGGCACTAGTATTATCATTGTTGAGTTGGCGTCAAAAAGTGATAGTGTTATTCAAAGTTGGCCTTATTATCGCCTACTATTTTAAATTTCGAATAGCATGAAAATGTATACGGTATTAAGATTGGAGTGTACAGAAATACATTTATGAAATATATATATATATATATATATATATATATATATATATAAGAATATTTTTGCATATTCTAAAGGCTGAACTGATCATTTTTAGAAAAGAAATATATTTTCTATTTTATTATCTTGGCAAGATTTTTGTTTTCTGTAATTATAATTTCTGTCAAATTTGTTTGTATTTTGCAGTTGCCATTTCAAAAACAAAAATTTATTTATTGTTATAGGTTTTCATATTTTGAACTAGGTTTTTATTATTTGGTAAATATATTTTTTACATTTTATCTTGACGATATTTTTATTTTAAATATATTAAAAGTAACCATAATCCATCGACATTTTTTAAGTCACAATTGTTAATTTTTAAATAAGAATTAAAGTGTTGCTATAGATTTTATTATTTAAAATTAATTTTTTGAAACTATATCATTCATGCTTAAACACAACAAATAAGTGATATACTTAAACACAGGACCAGTAGAGATTTTTAAATTTAGTGCACTTTTACTTTCATTTCTAAGAATTATAAGAAATTATCCTATCTGCCGCGTCATAATGACGACTTCTGACGTCATAGTGATTCGACGGTCACATATCAAATATCTCGACTACGGTAGAGTAGCACCCATAATGCCTATAAAATTAATAAATTGTAATCTCAAGCAAGCGACAAACTCCATCGAATGGAAGAAATAAAACTCTGCCCAACTCGTGGACAGTAAAATTACAAATTCTTGGAATAATTTAATTTTTTTTTTGTTTAGTTTTTATATTGCAGATTGAAGAAAATTGTTTAAAATACTTAATTATAAAGCAATACAAGCTATACAGCAATACTTCAATAAATTGTAAGTAATAACTATATTGCTTACAATTTATTGAAATACATTTTCGAAATCCTATATTAATCTTTTAATGAAGCATAAGAGGAATTGATTTATTAGTGTATGAAAGGTGTGGGCCATTTTTTCGAAATGCTGATACTTTCAAATAATAAGTTAATATTACTTACTTCTGTACAAACAAGTGATTAGTAAAAAAAATGTGGAATCTTCCCCTTCGACTAGCATTAATGAAGCAATCCTTACACATATAATATATGTAGGAGGTACTGCAGGGTTTTTAAACCTTTCATTAGAATTGCAGTATACATTCGTGTAGTAAACCCGGACGTGGGGCCCAGATATCCCCAGAGCCTTGATGAGGAATTCCTTTAGGAAGGATACAAATCCTACACCCATTCTCTCAGCTACACAGTTTATTTTTTAATAAAATAGCTGCAAATTGCCGACAAATAATATTTATCATGACATATTGTAGTTGCTTTCTAAAAATATATGTCAAAAGTATTTTACACCTTAGATGCATATCCGAGCATATATCTGAGTTTCATATATGATATAAATATGAAAATATTAAGATGTAATACATACATAAATTACTTCCATTTCGTAGTAGACTTATTTATGGTTTATATACACTTCAAGAAAAGGTACTGTATATTTTTGACTAATCGAAGATAATATATAAATATTCTCTAATGATTCTGAATTTACAATAGATTACATAAAAAATTATTTGAATAAAGGCCTTATTTTGAAATTTTAAGTATTTATCTTTCAAACTTTTCATAAATTCATATTTCCTCGGTAATAAGATGTTTCTTGAGTTTCCGTTTAATTATCCTTTTCTATTTAAGTTTATTTAAAAGTTTTAACTTCTATGTAAAATGAAATTAAGTTCTTCCCGAATTTGAGCTAACCACTGAAGAAACTCTTATTTATTTATGTCGATTTAATAATCTTCATCCAAAGAATTTCTTTTCCTAACGAGTTTAGCCGCAGTAAATGGATGGATTAGAAACATTTTTTTGTTTTGTTTACATATAAGCTCGTCTGGGTGCTATTGATTATTCCACTTTGCTAATTCAGAATTGTTATCAGACTGTGCGGTTTTCATTTTACAAAACTTACTTTAAAGTATAAATGTGTAAACCATCATAAGTTAAAATACCTTCTTTAAATTTTGCTAACTTTAAGTGAGTTCATATTTATAAAGTCGAAATATATTTACGTTTTACCACAAAGTGCTAAAAGAAAGTTTTACAGACCTAAAGTAGCAGATGTATGAGTTATTTGGAGATGACTAAAATTTTCCAGAAGCATGTAATGTTTCAAAGATAATCACATATTATTATACGGAGACATTGAAATTAAAGATAATTTTTCCAATATCAGTAGCAGCACTGTTTTTATGGTCCTCGTGTTATGTGTATAATCTGCACTTGGCATTTTTAATCATTCGAAAACTAATGTTGACAATGACTTTATCCCCTAAAAAATTCAATAATGATGCAATGGAATTAGTAAAAATACAGTTTATAAATCTACATAACTACATTTATTAAAAGATATAAATATTTATTCGTCACATATATGTTTAGAATCATGTTCATTTTTCTGAAAAATGATTTTAAAATATGTTTATTCAATGTATGCAATAATTATTCCAATATATAATATGAAAAAACAGTAAAAATATTTAATTAAAGCTCTAATATTTATAAATATATATACGGATGGTAAAGTTAGTTTTTATTCACTGCTTGAAAAAAAATCGTATTATAATGCATAATATTTAAAAAAATTACTTTTTAAACAGCAATTTAGAAGTAATTTTTATCCACTTTTCTTTTTATAAATGTGTTTTAGACAATAAGAACAGTTTTTATTTTTAAATGAAATTCCTATTTCTATTTTATGAAATAAAAATAAAGTATTATTTTATAACATCCTAAAATTTTTGTGGTATTTTGACTCAGATTTGATTTTGGAGTTTTTTAGAAATCCTCATGTATTTAAACGTCATGGTATCCTAATTTAAATTTTATGTTTTAAAACAATTACCCTTGTAATAAATAGAAATATTTATTGATAATTAATTCATTATTCTTTATATGCTTATATATATATACATATATAATATGTTTATATATATATATATATATATATATATATATATATATATATATATATATATATATATATATATATATACATATATAATATGTTTATATATATATATATATAATGTTTTTTTGTATTTTATTGCAATTTATATAACATCTCAATATAAGAGCATTAATACTACAGAAATACAATACAAATATAACGACGTATTCATATGGTCGTCGAAAAAGCTTGTTTGTTTAAAAAAAAAGTGGGAAAACTGTTTTATAAAATTGTCTGAAGATATATATATATATATATATATATATATATATATATATATATATATATATGTGTGTGTGTGTGTGTGTGTGTGTGTGTGTGTGTGTGTAATGTGTGTGTGAAAGAGAGATAGTAAGGTAGAAAGTAAAAATAAAGTTAAGTAACATTTACACGCAGCACCTATATAGATTCAATTTCCTAAATCACTTATATACTTTAGGGATTTCCCTTATCTTTGCTTACTTTACCAGCGTAAGCATACAAGAATAAAACAGGCTGTAAATCTTATCAATTAGCAAAAGATTAACAGGGACATGTAAGAGCATTGATCGCAAGTAACTTATCATGTATTTCAATATAAACAAAAAATATTCCTCATTAACTTTTGATTAATTTTCTGATTAAAGAATCGGTTCCATAACTCAGATTTCTGGAGGAAAAGCTGGAGTTTACTATTGAGTTTCATTTAACCATATATAGCAATTATAACAGTTTTGTCTTTTTCTTATAAGTCAGTACAGACTACATGTGCATAGTAGTCGTTTCCCCTACGAAAACAGGAAAAGAAAATGGTGATTTTTGTCTGTTGCTTTAATAAACCTTTTTATGTCAAAAATGAGATATGAATATCTGTAAATTATTATAATATTTTTGTCTACATTGAATACTGCGTGTTTCAGTATACACATACATAAATAAGTACACTCAACGAACACTTTGCTAAAACATTTTTAATCTAATATTAAATTTAAATGAAATAGGAAACGAAGCAATATCTCAACAAAACATGCAAACAAAAATATTAAAGAAAATAGAAGACAACCATTGGAAAAGGGAAGGAAACAATAGTGGTATCGTTAATGTGCACTTTAAAGGTCTATTTGCGTAAAAGTTTTGCTCCCTTCGTATAACTTATTAAAGTTTGCTTTCATAAAGTTGGGTAGAAAATTGAACATACATCATATAATTGAATGTTTCGTATCACTAAATATTCGTGAAGTGAATACTGTATAATTTATTACATAGGTTTTATTAGAGTTTTACAGGAAAACTAGAAAAACGTCGTATAACTGAGTATTTCATACTTTTAACTGTGCATACCTGAAAGTATCTCTTTTAGACTTTTGTAAGCAAGAGTTACATGGATTAACTTTTATGAAATCAGTCGAATGTATTTTAGATTCTAAAATTTGTTAATGATTTAATTAGTTGAAAGGTTATCTGTCAGCGTATTTAAAGGTAAGATTATGGGTTTTACCAAAATTACATATTTTTTAATTGATTATACATTAAAAGGTATACAGACGTTCGCGCTAAAAACTTTCTTAAAGGAGCCTGATTTATTTTAATATGAAATATAACATTCAATTCTGTATAAAATAGGATATTTTCTACATTTTTCATAAGTGTAACTTTCTGTAAATGTTTAGTTTTATTATATAAAACAATATAGTTACAAAAAACATAACATAACGGGTACATGCAAAATAAAACTTAGAAATATATATACCAGTTACTCGAACTTTGCTATACGTAAATATTATAAACAAATTTTTTATTCCAAATGAAATCTAATTATCAATTTTTTTTCCTGTGAATCTAAGTTTTGTTAATATCATATATTTTATTTCATACCTATGTAAATGCTAATTTCCTTTAAATTTTCAATTTTTAAGTATTTAAGAATTTATGTAAATTTTTATATGTCAGATATTAAAGTTTTGGTTTCTAGAATTAAATAGATATTTTACTTTAATTGAAACATTTAGTTTATAATATATATATTTCAAAAGTTATCTTATAAGTAAGTGAATTTCATTTTTTTTTGTGTACATTTTAATATTAAAATATACAATTAGAAATGACTAATTAATTTTTTTCAAACTTAGATTGTTATTAAAGAACTTCTAAAAAAGTCTTTCTGAAAGTGAAAACAGATTTATTAGGATAAACCGAAAAAGCTTTTAACTCTTGAAAGGTACTATCGCCCCTTAAACAACGGTGACGCAGAAAATCGTGAATATAACAATTAAATAAAAATATTTGTATTTATTATAAAAAATATGAATGTTTATGTAAATGAATCACCTAAAAAATTCCATTACTGGAGCTTATAAACGTTTCTATTACCCAAATTAACCAACAGTTGAAAACGTCTACAGGAAACTCTTGCACAAACTACACAAAACACAAATTATAAAAGAGTAAACGTCAAAAGCGAAGACTTAATGTTTTTTCCCACCCAATTCAACAATGTAAATTGAGTCATAAATTTTCTCGCCCGGTTAAAATTGATGCAGGAATTTTATTTTCAGGTGCACCGGATTCACCGCACGATTGCCTCGTCATCAATCAAACATCGCAGATGCTCGTCATTGAATGCGAAGCGGGATATAACGGCAGCCTGCCGCAAATGTTCCACATGGAAATTTATGATTCCATAATGGAACACATGACAGAAAATCTAACAAACTTGGACAGGCCCAGTTTTAAAGCTGTGAATTTATCTCCAGGCACTTCTTATGTTCTAGTGATCTATGCTTCGAACGTTAAAGGAAGGAGCAATTCAGTTGCCTTAGTAGGGACGACATTATTACCGGCGGAAAAAAGAACGGGTATGTATATAACATCTTGTTTTATTTTGACAAAAATGAAGAGTTGAGTTATTTATATTTTCATTCGTGTATTGAAGTTAAATGTATTCATATACAAATGATAAAATATTTTCTTTAATTTTAAATGATATTAAAGTCTCAGTTTTTAAAGTAGGTGATACAAGTTCAATGTTTTCATTTCAACTACTGCAATACATATTTGTAGTTTATTTATATTTTAAAATCCAATTTAAAATGTTTTTAAAAGTTTTTAAAGAAAAATGTTTTTAAAGAATTTAATATAATATTGCCTAAATTTTCCGATGCTGAAGGAATTATATATTATACAAAATATTATGTTAAACTTATAATGGAAACAAAACATTTAAATCCTTCTTTTACATATATGTAGGCTAAAAAAAAGAACAACATATTTTTTCTAAACCCATGTATAATATCAATTTATAAATTGTAGAAATCCTTTATAAACTTTAACACTTGTATCATAAAGCAAATTATCGTGTTTTATGTACAAAAATTGAGAAAAAGAACACAAAGAGAAAGAGTTATTTAAAAGCTTTATTTCTTAAAAAATTCGATAAATGAAATTTTTAATATAAATTACTTTTAAAATATTAATTAAAAGAATGTCAAAATTTGCATACAAATTTTGAAATGTTAAACAAATGGATCAATATTTGAACTGAAATTGGTGTGGATAGCCTTTAAAAGAAAAAAGGAAAAACAACGTATGTTTTCTTTCATTCTTTACTAAAGAGTCTCCAACATTCGATACTTTTATTTTACTCTGCATTTCTAGACATTCATTAATTCCTTGTTTCTCTAGAAACGACATTTAGACTTCACTTCTTTCTCGTGTTTCCTTTAAATTGCTATCTTTTACTTCCACTAAGGGTTATTCTAAAGCTTATAGTAGAAATGAGATTTTTGAGATTAAAAGGTAGTGAAACATGTCACTTACGTTTTATACGAATCTACAAAGAACTAAAGTAGAATTATTATTTTTATATTAACTTGTGAGTGTCTTATTCTCCCATTCGATAAAACTATTTTGCTCAGAAACTATTTATTTCATTATTTTTGTATTTCTTTGCTTTCCTTATATCCACACATTGTTTTGATTAACTCCTACTTTAGATACTTCTTTTCAAATAATTTTCTCTTAAATTAATTTATAATCAACCCTTTTATTTCTAACTTCCCTATGTAGCTATGTCTAACCAAAATAAATATATATATCTAAACTTATTGATGCATAAAAAATGCATGTAAATCCTGCTTACATCTTGCAACTGTACATTGTCTTACATCATTTTTAGAACTCTGTAAATTCTGTGTTGTCTACAATCTTGTTGGAGATTGGAGCATTCTGTAATGATTATGAAATTAAAATTATAAATGCTAATGTGCTAAGAAAAAATAAAAAATGTTTGTCAGACTCATCAACAATTTTTAAAAATGTGGAAAACATTACTCAATAGAAACAGGTTGTATTGAGAAATGAAAACATAACTTAATACTTTAAAACGATTAATAAATAATTCTACCGTAAACACAGTATATTTAAAATCTAATTTTTTGCGTTAGTCATGTAACACATTGTATATGGGACACTTACTGGTACGTTTTCTGACGATTGATACTTGAGCGAGGATCACGTGTAAGGGTTAGTGTAACAACATGGTTTGTTTGTGGGTACAAAAATAACGGTATATACAGGAAAACGAAGCCGAATGTTATTGTCTACTACATAGATTCTGGAACGTAAAAATGTTTATATATAACATAATTCGAGAAATTTAAAAATATCTATATACTACCATTTCTATTTGATTTTTTTCTATTTATGATACTATTAAAAATTTATCGACAAAAAAAATACATTTTTTGTTTACAAAAATCTTACCGTTGTTATTTATGTAGATCTATTTATATATTTGTTTATTTATTTCAATATAAAATACGAAAAGGTTTTTAAAATATTAAATAATTTTGATCTATTGAGATTTAACTGAATAACTAAATTTACACTCAAAACGCCCGCTCCCGGTACAATTCCGATGCTAAATGTACCCGCACACAATGTGTTAAGACAGCATGGCTGTATGCTATATAATTTTAATAGACTACAGACACAGGGCTACTTCTCCATAGAAGCTATCGGCGTAGAAAATTATGACAGATGAGAAGAAAAACATCAAATCCTGATGCAATCTCAAATTTTGAAACATCTGATTAACACTCCCACACCTTGTTAGTTCTGGTTTGGTCAAACAGTAAACAACAGGAATCAATTCTCGGAATCAATTTAACAACTCCAACAATCTTGTGTATAGTCTTACGTGTGTTTAAACGTACGTAAATCACATCATAACGCTACAATACTAGATAAAATATAATAAACTGTATTATACATTGAATAGGTAATAAAACTAACTTGACGCATATTAAATTCTCATTAGGACGCATCAGGGAGCAAACTAGCTGAAGATTGTTAGAAGTTTTATATTTCTCGCTAACAGTTTTAATAGACAAAAATACTTATTAAAAGATCGCGTCTGTAAGATATTTTCCAATTTTTTTCACGTCTTCAAACTAATTGGATCATCCGTCCTAGCTAAAAATAGAACCAAAAAAGTAGAAAGCAGAATACATGATAAATATTTCTCGCTGAAAACCAAAAATAAGTCCTTTAACCTCAAGTGATCCAATAACCTTATCCATATCAATCACACGGTTGAACGGATTAAGTAAAAGGAATTTTTTTCTCATAAGGTCAGCTAATATGTTTTCAATTTGCTTTTGTGTTAATCAAGTTATAAACGAGGTGTTGTGATGAGAAAATT
Source organism: Pardosa pseudoannulata (assembly GCA_032207245.1). NCBI lineage: Eukaryota > Metazoa > Arthropoda > Arachnida > Araneae > Lycosidae > Pardosa > Pardosa pseudoannulata. Next base: position 197,791,441 of record CM063505.1, read on the forward strand.
AGGTAGATGCGGTTAAAAGCGAATTAGAACCTTTATCAAGTGACCGGTATTATTGGATTTATTAGGAAGATAATTGAATTATAATTTATTTTGTATCGGGTCATAAAATTATTATACTTCTTTTTAAATGAATCTGAAAACAGATTTAATTTATTCCTATTTGCACATCACTTATAAGAAAAGTAAAAGCAATTTTCAGTTTCAATACTGAATTATATATATTTTATTTTTATTCAATTAGATTTTTAATTTAGTTTCTATCTAACGTGTACACTTCTAAAATTACAAATATCTGACTATATGCAAATTTTACATGTTTTTCTTGTTTTGATAAAGTAAATAATGTAGACTTAAGTCTCTGTAAGTATTATAAACATTATACTAACTATGAGCACCAAAGTCCACTGAAATTATACACACACACAGATATTATATGTATATATATATATATATATATATATATATATATATATATATATATATATATATATATATATATATATATATATATATATATATATATATATATATATATATATATATATATATATATATGTATATGTATTGTATATGTATATGTATATGTATATGTATATGTATATATATATATATATATATATATATATATATATATATATATATATATATATATATTATATGTATATATATATATATATATATATATATATATATATACATACGATATCATGTAAAAATGTTTTCCGGAATTTTTTACTAGTCTATTTTTTGTAAATTACATAAGATATTAAAACCAATACTGTCCCTGTAAAGTATAGAAAAAAATTTGATTTAAAGGCTCATTTTATCTATAACTTATTCTGACTGTTTTCATGTTGAAATAATTCTAAGAATAATGCGTTTCCAAAAAACAATTTATGAAATTTTTTATCTAATACGAGAAAATATTCCAAGAATTTTTCCTCTTCGGTTTGAGTGAACAGAACTTTATTTGATGTGATCCGCTATGAAATTAGAGGATAAATAATATTTTCTCAACTACAAAAGGCTTTCAAAATAAAATAAAAATTTACAACAGAAAATGTTTTCTATATCCGATATCTACTATGATAGAAGCTTGCGATATAAAAGCTAAATAATCATTAGAACTATACAAGCAGTGCTTAAAAGGTGCACTTCTTGCATCCAATTATTCGTCATATACCGGATCAATAATGAATTGGGTCATATTGACATATATATATATATATATATATATATATATGTGTGTGTGTGTGTGTGTGTGTGTGTGTGTGTGTGTGTGAGTGTGTGAGTGTGTCAGGTCTAAAAAAGGGGTAATTAGAAATTACTTGAGTTATAAAAGATTTTAAAAGAGAACTCTTTTATAATAATAAAATAAATGAAAAAGACCCACGCTCGCGTAAGCTTTTAGGATAATCCGGTCAGGCGGAAGCATTTTGGAAGAACTTGTTTTTTTTTCAAACAGATAAGAGTCAGTTAGCGCATGGACATGGAACTGTAGCACACGCTACACGTGTCTTCGACGAATAAATGAAAATGTCTCTTTGCTTAAATGAAACGATTATTTAATAAAATTATTATTATCAAGAAAGACTGTTTTCCATTAACCTTATACTGGACCATAACACACGTATATATGGAGTGGTTATGGACACAAAGTGAATATGAAACAGTATTTTCAATATAAGAAACGTTATGGTTGGTAGATTATTTGAACTTTTATTAAATACACTAAAGACAAATATAAAAGAAATGATGTCACAAGGTAGTGACTAATCTAATGCAGATATCAAATGCATCCAATAAATGTTGAGGCTGGATACGATTTAAAATGTTTCCACATTTTTAAAATTGAAGTGTAATTACAAATGTTAATACGATAGCTGTACGATTAATCCAAAATTTCGCTATCTTCTTCTATACAAGAATTAATAACCATTTCTAGCAGCACTACTTGTGGAAACCACAAACGAAGATTGTAGAAAACATATTTAGGATAACTTTATTATCTATATGATAAAAAAAACCCTTATAAACTCTTAACTGTGACGCCCGCACTCAGTTCGGTCAACAAATATACGCTAAGTTTCGAATGTCCGATCTGAGCTTGGGGAAGAGATCGTTGATTCAATTTCATGAAGACTGAACTCAGTTCTTCCAATGCGTAATATATAATTTACGTTTTTTCCAATAAATGGCTATAATTTCCCGATAAAAGTTCGGCAGTTTTGAGTCATTCGTAGCCCCTTGTAGGATAATGTAAAGTATTTGTGAAATTCAATTGAATCTAATGTACATGGAATTAGTGTCAGTCGATAAACATAATAATATTGTTGTATATATCTGTTATATTAATCTTGCAAATTATGTCATTTGATTTATTGTTGTATAATTAATTCAAAAATTACTATAATTCATTAACATTTCCCATGTATGTGAAAATATTGAATATACTAGTTATTTCGTTTGCAACATCAAAAATAAACAACAGACGAAATTTCCTTTTTCGTCACGTTTTTCTCAAATATATTCCTCAAGCAAGGGGTTCAGTTGTCAATTAGATGGAAAGGAATGGTTTGAGTATTGATCACTCAAAAGTTCTGGGATTAAACTTATATATATTTGCTCTTTGGTTTAATAGAGAGCGATTTATTTTATGCATATAAAATATAAAATTAAAAAAGTCTACAGTTGTTTTATTTTTATTAATAAATATTCATTTTCAGAGAACTCAGTACAATTTTGAATAAAATATATCACTACTTATAGAATACAATTTTTCTTTTGTAGCTCAAGATCATCCCTCTGCTATTAGTCCAATTTTAATAATTTTAATAGCTGTTGTTGTCATATTTGTCGTCTCAACAATCATCGTTGTGGTCATAATCAGAATACATACGCACAACGAAAGGCCAGAAAGTAAAGGTAAATATTTCAGAGTTTTCTTCTCTTTATAATTAAGTAATATTTTTAATTTTTGAGAACACTTTTAACATTGTTAAACATCTTTCTCAGAGAAATTAATGGAAAGGATTTAAAAATCTTCCATCCTCACCTATGCTTTTTTTTAAACTTACGATAACATGCGATTTCTGCACTTAATCCATCCAAATCACAATGCTCATGCATATTTTAAACAAACGTTCTTAAAACAGAATGTAACTAAAACTATTTTTTTTTCATTTTATCACAAATGTATGAATGTCTACTACTGTATAAAAAGTATTATTAAAAATATTTTCGTAATCCATCAACCTGTCTTCAATACTAATCTTTACCATCAACAATATCCTTACGGTAATCCTCCCAGTTTTTCTAATCTATTGCAACGTTCTTTTACTGGGAATAGAATGTATACAAGTTTAATCGTTTTTCAAGATTTTTTTAGAAAGTTTAATCTACGAATTCATGTAGTCAATAATGGATTTTGTAATTTATATTCAGAAAAATGTGCTGTCAATTTATTTATGAAATCTGGATGTTAGTTTGTATTTTCCAGCAGGAAAGTTAGTTTTAGAAAAATACTTTTTTGCTGCTAGTGATTATGGATTTTTAACCCTTTATATGGTGATTTGTAAATTTTGTTACCAAAATTTCCTTGTGATTTTACATATATTATTTCAAAAAATATCAAATATATTTTGATAGTAAAAATTATTTTTACGATTTTTTGTACTTTTTATTGATAACATATTTGGTTATTAAGGTATTTAAAAAGAAAACTATTACTACACAGGAAGAATCAGTTTAAGCAATTTATTTAGGTTTCAGAAAACATTTTGAACTTTGGTTTATTTTGAGGATAAGCACATAAGTTTTGTGTTTAATTCTACTCATTATAAATGTATTTAAATTTCTGAATTCCATTTTCGCTATTTTTTAATGCCTTATGATAAAATTTATTTTAACTTAATTATCAATAAAGATGTCACTGAGTAGACTGAGTAAAAACTGATGTAAACTCTACTCTAGTTGTGGTTCTTAGAAAAGCAGAGAAAGGTTTTTATAAACGACACTAAAACTGGTATTTTAAGCTAATTGTATGCAAGATCTAAATTCGTTGATTGCAAAGAGAGAATTTTAACGAAAGAAGAATTCCCTGCTGTAAAAATATATTAATATACTGTAATAGCAGTAGAGTAATTCCTTGGTGCTGAACATAGTTTCATAAAATTGGACCAAAATTTAAATGTACCACAAATAGATGTGTTTATCACAAAACTGCTATGCAATCCAAAGTGTAACCAACATTTAGATTCCTCTAAAATGTAAGCATAATCTTATCATATATTTTACTAATTTCCTCAGTTAAAATAATATTTTAACCTATTTGATAAAGAATCAAATGCATGGTACCAGTCTCTGCACGGTAGATTCTCAATTTATTAATGATGAATTCTATCAACTAATTTGTTGATTGTTTCATTATATTAAATATAAATATCGTTTTTTCTTATAGTCTTTAGTCGTAGATATATCGAAGAATAAATTACACAATTTTAGTTTTAGAGTAAGGGACTTGTTATAGTAATGATCTTGATTTCACTGAGTGCGTAGGAAGTAATCTGCAAGTTAACCCGTGTGTAGTATGTTACGTGCGGGGTATCACAGTAATTTAACAAATGGCGTAATTTTTGGCATTTTAACAGTCACAGTTAATTTGCTTGCACGCTACCTTGATAATCTGTACAATAAAGGATTTTTGTACTTCAGAAGCCACATATATATGCATTGCAAAAAATATAATATTTCAACAGTAAAAAATAACTACATATCATACATTTAAAATGTAAAACAGAATTTAAAACTAAATGCACAAAGTTTATTCAACCGTTGACAATTTATTTTAAATAAAGTAACTGTTAATTACACCAACATGTAAAAACAAATAATGGTTTCCTTAGTGGTATTAAATGTATAAAATATTCCTTTTTTTATTCAGCAAATAATCACTAGCAAGTCATAAAAAATTAATTCATGTGGTCTCTTTCTGATTCTTAATTTAAAATATACTTAAGCTCCCTAACTTGTTTAAGAAACAACTATTTTTTATTCTGAATCCGTTCAGATTTAATTTTTTAACACTTCATTAATGGAAGTTTTACAAAACTGCTTGTGGTTTGTTTCATTTCATCAGAAGAAATAAATAGCTTTGAGTGCAATCTTAGTAAAAACTAATTCTTTATGTAAAGACTTAATTTGTTTCTTATCTGATAAATTAAATGTGATTGAATTTGGTTGGACATGGAAAAAATTACCTTAATACTTAAAATTAAGGTTTACTTAGATAAAAAGCTATTTACATTTGGTTGTTGATAAATCTACAATTTCTTCTGTTGTAATATTTACTATGAAGTGTAAGTGAAAACTATTAGCATAATAACATAAAAAATGTTTAATATTCTTTGTAATAAGAATAACAAGATAAAAAATTTAAATATAACAATATTTCATATCTTTACGATACATTATTCTAATTTTTAGTATTATAAGAGCCTTATAACTGCCGTAAATGCCACTGAAATATCTATATTTTTTAAAGTGAATTTTTTAACTTTATTATGGAAATAAAAAAATGGATTTTTAATACCAAATTTTTAAAATAAATATAATTATAACGCTTATAAACAATATATTATAAATAATCACTGTAAAAGTTTATTTCAAAACTTTTTTTTATTTTCTCGCATATTGTAATTTCATTTCCATTTGCGCCTATTTCTAACTTCCATATCCCTTTTCAAATGTTTGAACATTTTACCTAATATCATGTAAATTAAAGATAACTCATATTAAGAGAATTCTCATTTCACAAAATGTTTTGATATATTATGAATTTGTGAGTTATGACATATTGTGCACATTAACATTTATCATAACTAAAATAATAAACTAATTACATTAATTTTTTAAATAAATTTTATAACTATTAACTTTTTCAAAAATTTTATTAATTTTTAAAATGTTCTTTTTATTTTAATTTAATATTTGTGTCTTATAATTACTGAAATACAGCTTTTGAACATATTAAGCTATTGTGTTTTAGCCTGATCAAATGCATAACCCTACAGCAATCTCATCGATTTCAAACCGATATGAAACAGGTGTGACCATTTCCAAACCAAAAGCAATGAGGGAAAATATCGATACAAAAATAGATTTCATTGTAGGCGTATTCATGTAAAAACAAGACAAACTGTTTTAAGCACCATTATTGAATTCAAACTGAGTTAGGTTATGTTATATTTCCATTAATTTATTTTCCATTATTTCTATTAAATTGCTTAACTTCGTCACTAAGTATACCATAATCTAGGTCATTTAAGATATGTAAACCTTCTTCAACAATGAAGAATTTCTTGAGTTAATGCACTACTATAACCAAAAAACATAAGAGAAGACTGCACATAGCATTTTGCCCGTGGTTTTACAGACAATTTCAAGTGCAGTGTTTCGAGAGGTGCAAAAATTGCCTGACTGTAGTAGCTCAACAGTCAACACAGGTGACTTCATACTCCAGAAAATTTGAGAAAGGATCTCCATCAAAAACATAAGTATAAATAATATATCAAGTCAGTTACTAGCAATCTTATCAATGCAAGCATAAGGATAGGAGATGTACAAGGGAACGATTAAAAACTGGAAGACGAAACGATCAAATCACTATTAGTAAGGGGTTAATATTTTAATCTTTTTCTTAATGTTTTCATCAATGCTCAGGATTAAAGGTAATATTCATTCCAAGATCTAAATTGTAACCTATAAATTAAAGTTACGAAATTACTAATAAAAAAGAGTTTCCTTCAACCATTTCCAACAAAAACTACTTTTGAAATATACAATAATTAATAACTATTAAATACGTATTATATTCTTTTAAAATTTGATCTCCATTTACAAAAATAATTACAAAGTATTTTACTAAATTTTCAAATTATATAAATACTTAATAATAAATTTTGAAATATCACAGAAATTTTACATAATGTGGAGCTTCTCCAAAAATTGTTTCAAATTTCTTCGGAAATTGCTGTTACAGTTTCATTTTGCCTAATGGCTGGAAAATATTATAGTTTATCTAATTTCCCTGAACAATTATTAAAACTTTCACACTCATGCAATAACATTTTAAGAGAATAAAAGTTTAAAAGATGAAAATTGAAATGCAAAATACTAAAGAGTAAATAATATAGGAAGTAATTAACAAAGTAATGTATGCAAATTATTTATGCTATCTAAATAAACCGTGAATAGTCTGAATAAACACGAAAATAATTAATTTAATTGGAGTGTATATGAAATATAAACACAATACTAGTCGCATAAATTTTCAGAACGTTCTCATATCACCATTATCGATTTGAAGCTTTAACAGATGCTGGAATATTAGAAGGAAAAATTGTATTATATTTTTTTTTAAATTTCGTTATAAATTTATTTATTACAATGAAGTGTTTATTTTATATACTGAAAATTTAAAATGGTTTTTAGAGATTTAAAAAAACAGAAATTTGGGAAGAAATAAGCAAGCGTAACTAGTCGTTTGACAGTCGAAAAGACTGATATTTTTCAGGAAAAGACAATAATGTTTTGAAAACAAATCTCAGAATTAATTGTCCTGTATTCATTAATACATGAAATAATCTTAATTTTGATGTATTTATTAATAGATGAAACAATAATGAATATATAGAAAAAAATTCTGCATTGTTACTTCAAGGGTAATGTTTGTATCATAATTTTGAAAAAGAGCATAGACCAATGTGCGATAATTCCTGGGTCTTTTTATATCACTTATTCGCAAATTAAGTAAAATTAATCTTAGTCATCGTATCGTACACAGAGTAGAAAATACGTAATTACTGATGATGCTATAACTAGGGTTTTTTTTTAAGGTAAATACCGTGAGATATAAGACACTCAATCGATATATAATTTCATTAAATGATTAGAACTTCATCTAAAGTTCTATAAGTGATATATTTGTAGCATTTCTTTCGTACCCTTCGCAATGGCATTAGAAGAAAAAGCATTTTGATAAATTAATGCTTTTAGATATAAATCCAACATTAGTCTGTTTATGTATATATATATATGGAGGGGTTGACAGATAGATATAGATATAATGCTAAATTTGATATCAACTCCGCTATTTAAATTTGAACTTTGTTTTTTTTAATCAGAAGGAAAAGAGCATTCACGATGAAAGACAGCACGCAAACATTTATGTGTTAGATATTCTACTCTCTGAATCTTACATAATTTTTAGAAATTAAGATTTGGCCTGTTTGGTTTGGGGCTCTAAGGTCTGCTGCTTTGCACATGAGGACTAATAAAACTGGAGCCAACTTCTTAAAGCCGTTTCAGAAAAGCTATGAACATCCATGCTCGCAGCGGGATTGAATCCCGCGAACTACGGTTCTGAAAAGCAGGTACAGAGATAGCTCCTGAGCCCCTACCAGCCCCTAATAGGAGTTTATGGCAATCAGGACCAAAGTGGTCAGGAACATCCAGATCTACCATCGAGTTACATTACAGCAGACCGAACTATCAAATTTGCTTTGCAGTAACTATTACTACTTTTCCGAAAAGCAGCTCTCTACTATTCGGCAATCGTTCGACTAGAAATTAAGGAAAGGAACCAAAATCAACTAGCATATTCTATTTACCTTTCACCCATGTTTCCATGGGCACCACATGATCTTTGTAATTAAGGTTCACAAATACATTTTTCGCAGAATGTATGTGTACAAGGCGGTTGATAACCAAAGAATTATAAATATCTGTCAATGTATAAGAATGAAATGATAGAATATATTGAATAGCAACATATTTTATGAAATGTGGTATGATGGGTTCGAGTATGCTTATTTGTATAACGGATAGATGTTTTTGGAAAGTTCATTTTCATATTACACGTAGATAATTCTTGAAAAATTATTTAATTTTTAACTTAGTTTTGGAATATATTATATACCACAAACATATTAGAAAACACATAAAATTATTTCCATTATGCACTCATTTTATTTCAATTCAATGTTCTTTATAATATTAAGAAATATTATCTAAAGGAAAATGTCTCTTGGCTATATTTGGTGATATATACTTATGCATCGCATAACGAAAATCATTAAATATGTAGTAACATGTTATCACATTTTTGGCAGTATTCTTTAAAAGAAACCGAGGCACCTATCCAAAATAAAAATGCCCTCTACCATGCATGTAGCTTTCACCATTTCAGCGTTGTAGTGTTTTTAAACAGACAAACACTGACCTTTATAGACGTGCCGATCAGTTGTAAGCCTTCTATTTGATTAATTTATAATTCTTAAAATATGGTTATATTTTAAATATTGTTACATGCAAACAATATAAAAAGTTTCAAAACAAAAACAACTGTTATTCAATAAATATAAAGTACAATACATTTCATTTATATATTCTTATAAGAACAAATAAAAACTAAAGTAACAAGAGGGCTTTACTCGACGATTAATATTTTCACTGAGACAAAGAAAAAGTTCCTATAATATTTTCTGAGATTATTTAACACTTTTATATTAAAAAAACTATAACAAATCAAGGATTTGTTAATTTCCTATAGCTCTTTATATAAATGAAGGAAAATATTTTAATCTTTCATTAGTATAAATCAAACATTCTCTTAATAACAGTATTTGCCATTCTTTAAATCTAAAATTAAATTTCATTTTTCGGACTCAAATCTAACTTCACAAGGTTTTAAGACATCAATAAAAGGGTTTAAAACTTAAGAAATCGTTTCTTATAAAATAATTCTAAGCTGAACGGTGATACGTATACTTATCAAAATCTTATTCCAATTCGGAGAAAGAGAGCATCAAAAATTGAGCATGCTGTTACAAAAAATTCATTCTTCAAACTATCCCCTATTGTCATGTATAAAGCATGAATATATTTCCTTTTGATATATAATATTAATGTAATTATCTTGTAATATTAGGCGATTTCTAATTTAGTTCAGTTATGAGAAAAGTAGCTACGTTTTTTTCTGAGATTATTTTACTAGAACCAATATTTCTGAAAAGTGAAAATTTAGAGCAAGTGACTTTTTAAAGATTCTACTTTGAGAAATGGAAGTCTATTGGTACCAAGTTAACAATGGAAATTGTTAATTTGGTGATAGATATTAAAGGATTTTGTTGGTTTTATTTCAATATTTCAAACACGTCTGCCCCAAGGCGAATTAAATAATGTCGTTATGTAGGATATGATGAAAACGTTTATTAAACTTCTCACCGATTTGTAGAGGTATGGGAGTTAGAGAAACTATAATGCGCAAAAAAGATAAAATATTTTTAATATAAAATAAACAAAAACTTTATAAACAAAGTGGAATGTAATATTAGTGCTTCGACAATTTTTGCCCGATTTCAGGGAGAATCTCTACTAAATTGCATACATATGCCTATCTTTGGAAAACCCACAGATAGAAACACGAAAACTCCTCTTTACTTATTTAAAATTTACTACTAAGTAAGTCTGTACTAATAAGTTCTTCCAATGGGACAATGATCTCTCCATGTGTATTTGCATTTTATTAAGATTTTTAAGCTAACTATGTGAAATATAAAGAGTAAAATCACCATAAGTTTAATTACTGGAATATCTTTAAAGGGTTTGTTTCAATTTCCATGTATGTCATCAGTGCATTTTAAGTACCACTCCACCAGCTTTTTGACCGTTTAAACTCCAAATTAAGAAATAATAGTAGCAATGACTTGAAATTTTATTATTATATTAATAAAGAGAATATAAATACAATAAAGTTTTAAAAAAAGTTTAAAAATTAGGTGAAAACAATTTTTTAGGGTGTTTTTGGAGATGTTCCATTATTGGAACATTGTCTTGTTACATGATTATTTTTTGCATATTTTTTAAAGCTCATGAAAATAGTTAATAATTAAAGTCTAATAATTATAACATCTTCTTAATATTAACTATTTTGTTTATTTATCTTTAAATAATGTACAATTGATAAATATTATGACATTATAGAATTTATGCAATATTGGTACCAGTTTTTCCAATTCTCTTGGATTAACAAATTTCCCCTTTTTTTATTTTACTACAAGGCTTTCAATTTTTGTTTCTTCTTAGTCCTCGGACCCGGTTTCTCAAATTTGTCTTCATATTACATCTTTTTTTTTAAATGACGTCGACCATTCCACACACATCTAATGGCGTAATAGTATCTAAATTATTTACATCACAATCTTCTTTGTCGGTTATATCACCAGGTTCATCGGGCTCTAAATGGAAAATATCTTTATCTTCCAAATCCAAATAAGTTTCTAGAAAGGCCAGAGTATTTTATATTGTAAATCATCTTTCAGACATGGTGTTAAATTTATGAAAATTTCGTAAATGAAACACCTAGAAAGCACACATGCATCCTTTTCACTGTTGTCCAACGAAACTAATACTAAAAACTCTATATCAAAGGAAACTGATAACTGTTTCCTATTTCAACTAACATATGCAATAAGATACCTTTTATGTGATATTGCACTTGTCTCCAAAGGCACAGGTGAAATCCCCCTCCCCTTCTTCACACACATGTTCAGCCACCTTATCAAAAATAATTTCTTTCTATTGTTATGACTTTACATAAGGGAACATCAATGTCAAGTGCCAATATTATAATCCTTTCGAAATATTTCAGCTTCCATTTGCAGCTTTATCTATCTATTTTTTTTAGAAAAGTTGCTATTCTTATCAGATTGAAAAAAAAATGTTTGCCATATTATACAATTCTTTGCACATAAACGAAAAATGAACTCTTCAAACGCCAATGTTCCAATAATGGAACATGGACCAAAAAAAAACGTAAATTTTACCTTTAAAATTTAAAAACCAAATTTTCCTTTGTTGTATTCCCTATATGATATGTTGTCTAATGATATATTTAAAAGTATTGCGTTTTTTTCATATAAACTGGAATTTTGGTAAATTTAATTGTAAGAGAAAGTAGAATTGACAAAATATAGTAAAATTAAAAAAATTGTAAAAAAATGAATAATTATCTAAACAAAATAAAACTTATTGTAAAAAGTACTTTATAATGTCATGTTCAATTGTATGTAAAAGCGATATTGATAAGAAATTTTTTACATGTGAATTTTTTATTTTAAAATTCATGTTCAATTATTGGAACATTAGTGGGTAAACGGTTAAAATTATTTTATAAAATATATATTATCAGTGAATTACTCACACACACATATGTATTCCTGTGTATGTATGCGTACACATGTTTATTTACAGGCAGGCACTTACTTGTAATTGCGTAAAATCATATTATTGTACTTAAATATATTTTAAAATAGGTTATTTATGAGTATGCATACATGTGAGTTGAATATGTCTCGAATTGAATTGAATTTCTCTTATTAGAATTCATTGTTTATCATGTAATGCAACGTATTCATTCATCATTCCAAAGTTTGTGGATAGGCGGCTGTCGTTATTTATTATTAAATAATAGGATTAATGTAAATTCAATTGGCCCAATTAATTTCACATTATTGAAAATAGTTATTAAATATTTATGAATAATATTTTTTCACGTTATTTATGCGTGTCAACAAAGATTGACTGAAATTTTAGGTTGGGGGTTATTCGTACACAATATTGGCAAACATAAAAGTAAGATCGGCTGTTAGTATCAGCTCTTAATACTCTTAATCTACAGTTTTTACAGATACTTCTCAAGATACCAGAGAGAGATACTGAATCAATAACTTTAGCTAGAGTCCGAAAGATTTGTGGAAGGCTTAAAAAAAACATCGTTATCTCTTTTGAATTTGAAACGCTTTCAACGTATGTGTCTCTAATGAACCTCTAGCTAGCAGTAACGACTTTATAATGACTGACTGAACTCTAACTAAAACTGTAATTTAATAAAAGTGTTTTTGCTTTTCACTTAAAAGATTTCCACTTTGAAAGAGCAGAAAAATCGAATTATTTGGAATTCTTTTTAGGAAATTTTTCTATCACTGTGTCTCGTAAGAAATATCTGATTATAAAAATTCTTGGTACTAATTTTTTTTTTATTTTTTTAAATTTAATTCATTTTCTTCTCTATTATTATAAATTCGCAATTATTCACCAAAACAAATAATTACTGCATTTTTCAAACATATAGTTACCGAGATGGGAAAAAATACTCTTAATTACACATTCACTTATCGCAATTTTTGTACTGCTTTGATTCTGTAGGAAAGCATATGTTTCGGCTAATTTAATTTTTCACTTTTCGGCGAACTGGTTTTATGTAACACATTGTTCAACGAATGTAAAAACTGCATTTTAGACGTTTATATTAATGATAATTTCAAAATATTTTTCTTAATTTTATAACGTTCTTTTCTGAAAAATTGCAAAGAAAATAAGTATTGTTTTTACTTTTCATGATACAACACTCATAACCAAAATTTTAATGAAAAGTGGAGAAATAAACTTCTACGGCAAAAAAAAATTGATTGCGATATAAAAGTATGTATATATTTATATTATGTATATTTGTTCTTTAATAAAATTCATATAATTTTACGAATATGTCTATTTTATAATACTGGTAAACATACGAGGAACATCAAAGACAATCTCTCATGTGATAAAACCATTAAAATGTATATTACATGTATGTAACAGTGCAGGGAGCAAAAAAAGTGTCATATAAGTGGAAAAAATAATTATTTTTCGTCCAATGTATGCTTCAAAGTATTTATAATTTAACGAGCAGCACCTTATCTAAAATTTAATTATAAAAATGTACTTCACATAATCTACGAGATTGCTTTCGTTGATATATTACTACACACACACACTCTCGCATATATAAATAAATAAATATATATATATATATATATATATGTATATATATATGTATATATATATGTATATATATATGTATATATATGTAAATATATGTATATATATATGTATATATATATGTATATATATATATATATATATATATTATATTTATATAATATATATATATATATATATAATATATATGTGTGTGTGTATAATATATATGTATATGTATATATATATGTATGTATATGTATGTATATATATATGTATGTATATATATATGTATGTATATATATGTATGTATATATATATGTATGTATATATATATGTATGTATATATATGTATGTATATATATATATATGTATATATATGTGTATATATATGTGTATATATATATGTGTATATATATAAGTATGTATATGTATGTATATATCTGTATGTATATATATATGTGTGTGTGTATGTATGTAAATATATAACAAAATCATTGCCCCTAAAATATATATCTAAATTTCTCCTTTTCCTCCTTCTCAACTTTAATGCCTAACTTCACAGACATTAAATAAACTCAGGTAAAGAAGTGTTCTCTGACATAAATTGATTTACTTGTGAACGTTTGGAATAAATGCCAACATTTTTTTTTTTCATTTTTCTGCCTATTTTTAAATCATCTATGAATCAGAAGTATTCTGTTAGCTTCTTAATGTTATTTAGTTTTTATTTATTTATTTATTTATTTTATTTTTTTAGTGTTTTACCCTGTCCATAAATGAATCAAATACTGCATTTTTGAACGTTCCGCCATCTTCCAGTTCTTGCTTTTCTAATCTTAACTATTTTAAATAGGTTCATTATCAAAAAAACTTTAATAATCACAAAATATTTTTATTATTTAAGTATGCATTACTATAAAAATTTATATGAAACAGTTCGCATCTTCACGTCTTTAAGTAGTTCTTTAAATTCAAATTTCGTCACGATTGGTTGAAAGATCTTTCGGGCCATTAATTTTTAATTGGATTTCAACTGTCTCATGAATACTATTTTATCTATCACTGACTATCACTAACAATGTTAATCTATATCTATGAAACAGATTTATAATAACTAAAAATTTATGGTTTTGATACATTGCCCTTTCAAAGATGAATTTTGTTAATAATTCAGTTTGCGTAACATAAGTTTGAAGTTTGTGAAATATACTGTATCTATTTGTAAACTTTTATATTTATGTGATGTGGAATAAATTTTTGAGAGTAATAGTAAACTTCAAAATCACAGCATCTTTAAATCTTAATTTGCAATACGTCTACTGTAAATTCAAGGGATGATTGATTCCTTTGGGTATGTATATTAACAACCTATATTCTCATAGCTCAATATAAACTTAGGCAATCAAGACTTAATATTAAGGCTTTGATATTCAGAGCTCAAGGGTAGACTAATGCAATACTTGATGTTTAGTGTGTCTACACCAAATTCATATATTATCATTTGTATTCTATGATGCCTACAATAACGTTTCGAATCCAATCATTATTTCAGCTTCTCATATGTATAACTTTTTTTAGGATATAAATAAATATATTCATCCACAACGTATTTAGTATGTCATATAAAAATATGTTCAAATTGCTTAAAAATAAAATGTATCTGAATTTAAAATATGTTTTTTGTTCAAAAGAAAATTAGACTTTTAAACACTGCGTTATGTTTAAAGTTAAAGAAGTGTTATTTATTTTTGAAAATTAGATGCAATTATAAAACAATAGTAAAATTGTATAAATCAGTATTGACTCATATGTTCGGTAAATAAAATGTGAAACACATTAGCTTGAAAATACATAACGTCTTACAACTTCTTTTAAATTTATGAGTGAATAACACTTTTAAATTTGAAATTATTTAATTTTAGTGCTCTAAATTTTAAAAAATATTCCATGAAGTCTTTAAAAATATATTAACACATTGTATGCGGGACACGTACTAGTGCGGTTCCTGACGATTGATACTTAAGCGCGGGTCACGTACTAGTATGGGTTAGTATAACAACATGGTTTGTATATCGGTATATACAGGAAAAGGAAGCTGAATGATCTTGTCTACTACATAGATTCTGGGAAAAGTTACACTAGTTTTTACAAACTAGTTTTTAAATTATTAGTTTCATGATTGCTCTTTTCATTTTTTATAATGTAAAAATGTTTATGTGTAACATAATTCTAAAAAATTAAAATAACACTAATATTTCTATTTGATTTTTCATATTTATGATGCTATTATAAATTTATCTACTAAAATAATTTTTTTTGTTTACAAAAATCTTATGACTGTTATTTATATATTTCTATGGATATATTTGTTTATATATTTCAATATAAAATACGAAAAGTTTTGTTAAAAAATTAAATATTTCTCTATCTATTGAGATTTAATTGAATAACTAAATTTACTCGCAAAAAGCTCTCTCCCGGTACAATTCCACTGCGAAATGAAAACTGCACACAATGTATTAAACAACAAATATAAACTATGGTGTTTGATCTAAGTAAATTAAAATACATTTAACTGTAAAAAAAAAGTATTGTTAATTCAAAGTTTACTATATAATTATTCACCCTTTTATTCTTAGTATATGTCTGTATCTTTTGTTTTCAAAAGCAGCATTACAGACTTCATATACATCTTATACAATATACAAGAATAAACTTTAATGATTTACGGATATTTTTATACTAAATTTATGAAGCAGTGTTTTATGCAAAATAGTCATTCAATATTAATCTGAATTATCCAGTAAATAAACTAATATATTTAATACGATGTACAAACATCTTTCATCTATTTATAAATAACAGGGACGTAACATTAAAATTATCTTTAGTACACTAGACTTGTGAAATATTGCGGCAAATTTTAGTTATAGAAAATTTATATAAATTGTATCAAAATTTCAGTTAAACAAACTGAAATATAATTAGATATAAAAGAGTATAACATTTAGTTTAAAATAATTATCAAAAACTGCATTTCCTGCTACTAGGAAAGTACATTGTTTGATATTAAAACAAAATTACGGTGTTCGTATTAAACACCAAACAAGAGTAAATTTTAGTGAACACGAGAAAACTGATTTCAGAATTTATAGAAGCTGTTTGTCACATATAAGAATTTATTTCCATTACTGCTCTTTACAGAAGCGATTACAGATACCGAAAAGTTATTTTTCTATTTTTGAAAAAATATTTCAAATAAATTATATGGCGTATTAATATAAATATTTTTTTAATATATCAAGTCCCCAAAATTGCGAGAGTATAAAAAACAACTCTTCCCGTTTTCGTACCACATAGGACAGCTTAACTTTTTGTTTTTGCCTTACAGCTACTAAGCTCTAAATTGCGACATGCATTCAGGACGCAAACTTAATGGGCAATAAGTTATGATGTTTTGAAGCATAAATATTTTGGGAACATTTCGGGAAAAGTAATTTGATTGTACCATTAAACTAGTGAAACTTTTGTTTATGTTGAGATTTAAAATTACTATTTTCTGTAACTTCAAATGATGTTTTTATATGAATCATACATTTTAAATTTTATATATGAATTATTTAGCTATGTCAAATTTATCTAACATTTGCATTAATATGTCAAATTTACCTTTTCTACTTGATATCCATTCTGATATATACCTTATATTACTATATATTACACAACAATATGTATATTAAGGAAATATATTACAATGATACATATTATAGTACATTTGTTTTCTTAAACATTATATATATATATATATATATATATATATATATATATATATATATATATATATATA